>JAGTYA010001063.1:0-14470 GCA_024291935.2 Okapia johnstoni | reverse complement strand
GAAAATAGATTTTTAAATGATTTTTAAAAAGTTTGTCTTCAAAGGAAGTATTCACCTTAAAAACTGAGCTGTTCATTTTAATCTTCCTGCCTCGGGTTTGTAGAGAAGAAACGGGAACTCCGTTTAACAAATAATTATTAGAACTCTGACCCCAGGTATTGAAAGCTCCCCTATCAGTATTTTACCAACCAAATGGAGGTTTCTGATACAAAGCTTTCATTTGGTAACTATCTCATGAAGCCACAGTTTCTTAGCCGGGGGACTATTGACATTGGGGCTACAATTCCTTTGTGGTGGGAGCTTTCTGTGCACTGTGGGATGTTGAGCAATACCCCTTTGACTTCTGCCCCCTACCACTAGTTTACACACGTACCCCACTCCAGTTGTGACAACCTGAAGTGTGTCCAGACATTGTAGACGTTGCCACGGGCCCCTGAGCAGAATCATCCCTGGCTGAAACTGGTTCTCTAAGGATGCCTGGAGAAAACCACAGTTAGCCAAACTAAACACCAGTGTTTATTTATAAAGGACTGCAGGTTGATTTTCCTTTGTCTCCTTGTTTTGAGTGAGTGTGGTAATTAAGGTGGTTTAAAATCATCTTTACGCAAAATCAACACGGGAAAGTGTTTGTTTTTAATATATCTCCTGTTCTGGCCTGCTGAAAGCTTTAGATTAGGAAGAGAATGAGGGCAAGGGGGTTAAAAGGTTAAAAGGATAGCAAAGATGATGAGCGAAATGGTGCCCAGAGACTAGGGTATTGGGGTTTGGGCAGGGACTCCAAAGTGATACAGTGGGAAAAAAAGTGTTGATCTGACCCCCCAGACTTGATGTGGGATGTTATTAGAAAGTGACTTTAATTACCAGCACTCTATAACACTGAATATATTCTCTCTGGGAAAAGGTTTTGAACTGTTTGGCGTGCAGGTCTGAGCTGTCATAAATTGGGGAGAAGAGTTCAGTGTACCTGGTTATAAAAAAAAATGATACCAACTTGGGAAACACTTACTTTATTCCAAGCAGGATGTACTTAGAACACATTTTATAGTATCTCTGTGTTTCTAGGGATGCCCATCGTGGGGTTTATTCAGTACATATTTACTGTGTTTCCTGTGGTGCATCAGCCCTGTGGAGGCGCTGAAGTGCAGCAGGGAACAAAGTCTGTGCCCCACAGAGCTTCATGAGACTGCTTCATCTTCAGTCCTTTAAACGTTGGAAAAGCTACTCAGAAGTGGATTTCTGCTTTCCCTTTTCCCGGTCCCCCCTTTGTGATAAAGAGGATATTGTTTTTAAGTCTGTCGGGGGATACCTATCAAGAAAAGGTTAATGTGAGAAAAAGAATTCAAGGAAGGATCCATGGGCACAGACATTGTGTGGACATCAGTGTGTTACCCAACTGCGTGTTAGGGGTGAGGAGGCCCCCCAGTTACACCAGCGCCAGCCCTTCCAGCTCTTCCAGCACTTTACTTTCCCCTTCCCCAGCTACCGAAAGCTGCATTGAAAAAATTTCTCCTGACTGTAGTGTTTCTCCCATTTGGCTCCAAAAGTGGGAAGTTCAGGGGATACATGAAGGTTACTTCTTCTTTCCCCCACTCACTACAGTGTGTTAGCAGTTTTTGGCCTGCTTTGATACAAGTAACTAATAAATTTCTGATCTAAAATTAAATTTTAAAACTCATTAGCAGTAAGCAAATTCTGGGGGGGCTTTGTCTTATTTTTTTTTAAATTCAGAGTGGTTATATCAAATATTGTGGAGAAAATTTGGTTAAATTTTACAGAGCCCCCTTGTAAGTTTTGTCTAGTCCTGTAGATTTGTGGCTTTACCTTAAAGTTTTTGTCACTAGTTCCTTTAAAAAGCTTTTTCCAGCCCTGCTAGTCACCCATTGTGTTTTTTCAAAAATTTAATGTTTCAGATAAACCGCAAGAACAAAGCAAAAAGAAGTTGGAGCAAAAGTGGAGTCGATGTGTCAGATGAAAAAAATGGCTAGAAAGGTAAGTTTTTCCCTTAGCCCCAGGTTTTTTATCTGGCCCAGCATTCACTGCCCCCACATACCCTCCTCCCCCCCGGGGTAAGGGGTCTACATCCCTTTTAAAGGGGACCCCAGCGGGAAAGGGGACTTTGCTTTTTCAAAAATGACCTGGGGTGCATTGCCCTGTACAGGTGGCAGTGAGGGCTAATTTCTAGTGTGCTTTATACTTTTTTAAAAAATACAATGTTAATTTATTGGATAATGCAAACCCATCCCCCACCCCCCCCCAAAAAAAAAAGTGAAGAATTGTTGCAGAAAAATTCAAAATTTTTAAAGGGGGATTTTTCTTTTAATCTAATTTGGTTTTTTTTTCTTTGTTGTGTATTTGGTTTGATTTTTGAAAAGTTTTGATTCCTGCCTTTTTTATTTGAAATTAAAAATTACTCGTTTTTTCGTTTAACAGTATGAGACCTTGGTGGGGACAATTGGGAAAAATTTTTCCAAAAAAAGAGACCGTGCCATTTAGAAAAAGTGAAAAAACGGGACATAAAAACAATTTTAAAACAAAGAAAATGTTTTAAAGCCCCCCAAGATTAAATGGAGGCTTTAAGATATGGCTCAAAGGGTGAGAGATTTTTTGGAACTCACTCTGTGTTCCTCGTGTTTTAATGTGTAATGTTTATTTGTAAAGAAATGTATCTTTTGGAAACATGTGTTTTTGGAACAGATTTTGTGATGGTGTTTACATCCCTTTTCTTAATGGTGTTCATCAAAGGGGACTTTTTAACCTGGTCTTCAAAAGTACTAGGTCGTGGGGAGCTCTCCCAAAAAATTTTTATCTAGATTTTTTTTTTTTTATAACTCCCCGTCACTGACCTTAAATTGAACTATGAAAACTAATTTTCCCGTGTTTTAAATTGCCCCCTTTTTTTTAAAAAATGTTAAATCGTTATACATTTATTTTGGAATCAGGTCTGAGAAATTTTTTATTGTTAATTCATCAAGAACAAAATTGCCTTTTGGGCTAAAATATTTTTATGTACCAAGTCAATGTCAATGTGTGGAATTATGTTTTTTGGTGTTGTTTAAGCCTTTAATTAATTTTTAGAATTGTTCTATAATAAATACCTGTTTTCATGTACATTTTGTTTTTTATCAAATAATTTTAGTCTTAATTCAGTATTGGAACTTTTGTCCAATTGGTAATGTCCAACAGCCATTAATTTAGAATAAGGTGATGTATTAAATTGAAACCTTTTAGTGGGCCAAAAACAGTGATTCAATTTTTGATAGTTAAAACCCAGTAAAATTTAACACCAACCACACCACCTCTTGAAAGTGCAAGTTGCTCAGTCGTATCAACTCTTTGTGACTCCATGGACTATCCATGGAATTCTCCAGGCCAGAATACTGGAGTGGGTAGCCTTTCCCTTCTCCAGGGGATCTTCCCCACCCAGGGATCAAACCCAGGTCTTCCGCATTGCAGGCGGATTCTTTACCAGCTGAGCCATAAGGGAAGCCCAGGAATACTGGAGTGGGTAGCCTGTCCCTTCTCCAGTGGATCTTCCCAACCCAGGAATGGAACCAGGGCACCATCCCTTAATCTGAACCTTATTCTAGATAGTAATGAGAGGCCCATGGAATTAAATGTGTATATGTATCTGTCCTTCTGGAGATGTTTACCTAGGACATCTGAGAAATAACTGATTTCATCTAATTATGTCCTAGCAATTGAATGAGGTGCTTTCCTCCTCTCTCTTGGAGTCTCCTTAGATTCAGACTGCTCTGTGACCACAGTTCTCTGGTGAGTTACAAAAAAGTTATGATTTGAAGTTTAATTTGGTCTTATTCATTGTGATGGATAGTGCGACAGTGCACATTCCTGCATTCCTATACATACATTCAATCCTGTTTCAAAGGGGCACTGCTGGAAAGTTTCTTTTGGTGCTTTGCCAGCACCACAGTCCCTGAATTTATGGAATATCTCATCCATCCTCATGATACTCTGCAGTGGAATGGTCTACTGAAGGTGCAACGCACCGTGGCCCTAGGAGGAATACGACACTCTTATCTTACAAAATGTAACTGATGCTTTGAGTCACTGTGAAGCACTCAGGATTGGGTTTCTGGTGCTCTTCGCATATGGTCAGAAGTACTGTCTGGAATCAGCGGACGGCAAGGGGAATGGCTACTTTACTATTACACGCCACTAACCCACACAGCACCATTTTGCTTCCCCTCGTCCCTCAATTTTGATCTCTGTTGTTGGGAAGGTCTGGGTTCCAACGGAAAGCGTTTTGTTTTCCACTAGGGAGGACAACAGTTGGTCCCAAAGAAGACAGAAGATTTGAAAACAAGCTGATCATTTTTACCACTAAACCAGCAGGCAAAAAATGTTAAATCTCCGGGCTGGTGCTTGTGATCTTGGGAACAAAGGGGGACATTTGTGTTGTTCCTAGCAACAAACAGGTGATAAGGAATGTCAAACCTCCAGCGCATCCTATAGTGAATGGTTTTTTTTTTTTTAGCACTCCCATGTCCTGTTGACAAATTTTCAAAGACAACCTCAACCGGAGAGGTGAAAAAGATTTTCTAACACTCTTTAGACTCTGGTGTCTTGGTCGTCACTCTAGCAAGGTGTCAGCCACTGAGCAGTTGAGGAGATACTGGCTGAGGAAAAAGGGAATTTACAGAGTGTGTAGGGAAAAAATGAAGTCAGATTAACACTACAGGCCTGGCAAACCAATTACAGAAACAAGGTTTCCAAGCAGGTATAGATAGTTGTCACCACATTTCTCTTCCTTGGTGTATGTAATGTGTGACGTCACTTCTCATTCCTCCTAGATATTGTGTCGTCCATTTTTTTAAAGAGGGTTTAACTTAGCTATATTAGCCGTGAGATAACAATCTCTGTCAGATGAGTCTGACCTAAAGTCTAGGTATAAACTGACAGGAAATAATCGATGAATAGTGTGACTCTGTTTCCAGAGAAACAGATACAATGTTGCTAGGGATTTTGTGTGAAGAGAGAGAAAAATCTTTTTTACAAAGGATGTTTGCATTTGATTTGGGATGATATGGAGCTTTTCTTTCTTCTGGCTCTGTTTAATTCATGTTTAGAAGCGTGTGTGTACATGAATGCTGAATGGCGCACACTCACGGATCTTGTTGCCTCGAGTGTGCACTAGAACCTAGTTGTTTCTCAGATTCAAACACTTCATATACTCAGCTTTGATGCTGGGCTAAGTGAAGCAAGTCGTGTACGTGAAAGTCACTCAGGTCGTGGCTCGTAGTCTGCAATTGGCATGGACACAACGCACAGTCCATGGAATTTCTCCAGGCCAGAATTACTGGGATGTGGGTACGACCCTTCCTTCCTCCTGGGGAATCTTCCCAACCCAAAGATCGAACCCAGGTCTCGCCGCACTTTAGGGCAGATTCATCTTTACCAGCTGAGCCCAATGTGGGAGCGCTCAAGCAAAATCCATCGCTCTCGCCAGCTGCCTCCGTTCTGGGACTCTGACGACGGTGCCACAGAGGGAGGACAGCAGAAGCTACCGGGGGAAGACGGGGCTCAGTTCTTTCACTGTCTCTTTGCTTGCCTATTCCTTTGCCCACCTCACACCTTCCCCCAATACCTCTTCATCCCATCAGAGGTGGCGTTCCAGTCAAAGCTTGTCAGTAACACTTGTTGCCCTCTTATGTCTATGCTGGTACCTGGCCCCACAGGATCACCCACCCTCACTCACTGCTCCAGAAGATGGCTGGTTGGTAAACTGCGCAGCATACTTGTCAATGGATCTTGAATTTCTGCTCTCCAGGGTCCTCCAAGCTCTCTAAAACTTGACTCGTATGTTCACAGCATTGCCCTAAGTGGCAAGCTTCCTGCCATGTGGTCACGCTTGAGTATTCTCTCTGTGGCCTTTTTTGGCTTATTTAATACCCCCTGGTAAACAGTTATTTATATTGAAATTTCCCTCTGTTTAAAAAGAAAAGGTGGGACTGTTATCTCCTGGGGGACTAGAGTTTTGACAGGATTACAGGACAAATCTAATATATGGGAAACAATGGGCCTGGGTAGAGCTTGGAAATCCTTTTTCCCCCCTTTTATTCCTTTTTATTTGAGGCATAGTTGACAAATATTGAATTGTATGCATTTAAGGTGTACATTTTTGTTACATGTATACATTGGGTATTTGATCACCACATGTCAACCTATACATATCCATGAGACTTCTAACAGCTGCTACATTTCCCCTATCCCTTGCTCCTTCCCTCCTTCCTCCGCTCTTTCTTGGTTGGTAAGGAACACTGAAGATGTACTAACCCCCCCTGTGTTAGTTATATGTCAGGTTACACAACAGAAGGATTCATTTCAACTCTATTCACATTGCATAACATTAGACGTCCCAGAGCGGGTAGAATTCAAATTTTGCCCTACTGAAACTGCCACCTGAACCAACAAACCCCCCCTATTTCACAACCTCCCTCTAGCCCCCTGGATAACCTATTCATTCCACATGCCGTTTGCTTGGAGTTTGGGCTCCTTGTAGCTTCTATATATAAGTGTGTATAATCATATGCAAGTTTGGTCTTTCTATAATCGGCTTCCGTTAGTCTACACTTTAGCCGTCATGACCCCTCAAAGTTTACATCTATTATGTAAGTAAAACATTCAACACCCCTCTTTTTACACTTCCTGGGAAGTTCAACTTCACCGAAGCCATAGTTAGAATAACCACTGTTGGAAGAAACAACTGCCCAGCACGGCGGGGTATACGACCCCAATTCCTGCGTTTGCACGGAGTTTGACTTCCATGTTTTTTTTTTCATCTTCTTTAGTTGTCAAGCTACTATTAATGTCCCTGTAAGGCCAAGAACTATACTCGTTTTTTTCATTTTCCTCTCCACGTAGCAAGGAATATGGCTCATATATTAAAGGTTGTGATAAATGTTTCTTAAATGAATGGGGATGGAAGAAAAATCAGTTGGCTGAATTGGGAAACCAGTTCGGTCTACAGAATGTATGTTTAAACCACACTTGCTAGATGGGCCGAACTAGTGTGGTAAAGAACCCTCCTGCCAAAGCAGGTTGATGCAGAGCAAGGATATGATCCAGCGTGTGCTCAGGAAGGATCCAACTGGAAGAAGGGCATAGGCAAAACTACTTAACATCCACTCAGTATTCTGAGAGAAGCTGGTCGTCAGGCTATATCGCAATCCAAAGTTGTCACACAGAGTTGGACAGACGACTGAAGGCACTTAGCACGCACTCATGCTATGGAATTAATGACCAATCAAATGATGAAAATAAAACGGAAAGAAGGCAATGGAAATCCCACTCCAGTACCTCTTGCCTGAAAATAACCCCATGGACGGAGGAGCCTGGTAGGCTGCCTAGTCCATGAGGTCGCCAAAGAGTCGGGGGGGACAGGACTGAGATGACTTCACTTTTCACTTTTCACTTTTCATGCCATTGGAGAACTTGGAAAATGGCAACCCACTCCAGTGACGTTCTTTCCCTGGAGAATCCCAGGGACGGCACGACAGAATGGTGGGCTGCTGTCTATGGGGCGTCGCAGAGAGTCGGACACGACTTCTGAAAGGCGACTCTAGCAGCAGGGTGGAGCAGCTGCAGGCAGCAAATGAGAAAAAAAAATCAAAGACTTAGGGTACTCTGAACCCATTGCAGTGCTCTATATAGCAAGGGGAGTCAGGGTCCACCATCCTTTGTGTATTTGCGCAGAGACTTCAAAAGGAGGTAGAGAGTGGTAGAGAGCTTTGGTTTGGGGGGGGGAAAGAAGGGGAGGGGTTTGGGGAGGATGGCCATTTTTGCTAATTGATGTGCATCATGCTTATGCGAAAACAACAGGGCCTTTAGGCAGGCCAGACTAGACAAGCAGTATAGTATAGTGTAAGATATTGGAACGGGTCTCATACTTTTACTGCTCTTGGGTGGTGGGGTTGGTTTAAGTTAGCTAAGGGGGCCCTCTAGACTCTATGTGTGGGCCCCATCGCCTGTAAGCCCCCAGGGCTCCCTTCGTTCCATGGGGATTACTTCAGGCAAGGGGATACTTAGGAGTGGGTTGGTTCTTTTCCTTTTAGGGGGGCGATTCATTTCTCCAACCCGGATCCAAACCATTGATCTTCCTACCATTTGCAAGGCAGATATCTCTGTACGCCAATGGGCGGCCACCAGGGGGAGCTGTGTTTATCTTTCCTCAGTTCATTTCCGTATACGTTTTCAGTTATTAGTTCAGGCGTATGTTGGGGGTGGGCTTTTGGTAGGACCCCATGAAATCGCAGGGCCTCGGCCACGCATTACCTGGGGTCCACTCACCATAAAACTCGGAGGCGTTTACCCAAAAAAATCCATGCACTCTCGAGTTCGGTGGATGGCATCCAGCTCATTTTCATCTCAGGTATATCTTCCCATTCTCCTTTCTGCTCTCAATCTTTTCCTGCCATCAGGGGTTCTTTTACCTAAAGGAAGTTCAGTGCGGCTACATTCAGGGTGGCCAAAGCTATTGGGGGTCAGTTTCAGCTTTCTCAACAACAAGTCTTCTCTTTAGGGTGGACCCAAAATTAAGAAAGTGGGGGACAAAAAAATAGGTAAGATAATTTGTCTCAGTTTATTAATCAAAGTTCTGGTTATTTGGGGTGGGACACATTATAAAAGTATATTTTTTTTATCTCTCCAATGGGGGAGATTATAACTTAGGGACATTCCTGCCAGTTGGGGGGAACATTAGGGTAGGCAGAATTATACTCAGTTGTAATATTATAAGCTGAAGATTGTTTGATTTATTTTGGGGCGGGTTATACTGCCATGGTGGTTTTTTTTTTTATTAAATCAAAGTTCTCCTCTTTTTATGTGTGGCCTGCCCATTGGTGTACCATTTGGGTATTATTCGGTCGTCTCTCAATCAATTGGGCTCAAGTTTATTTTTTTAATCAAACTGTAAAAAATACAAACATTTCATTCATCATGTCTTCTGAAGGGTAAAACGCATTATACCAATTTTTTAATGACAGGAGTAAAATGCACCGGGGACGGGATCAAGGAGTTGTTTTGTGGACCCCAGCCGTTATAAGAGAGCCTGTCTGTGTTGGAGGCAGACTCTATCCACAACCAAGTATATGTCCGCAAAGATCCAAAGCCCAACCCCCGAATTCAAGCAACTAAAACCTTTTTACCATCTCAGATCCTCTAGGGATTGATGACAAGAACATAGAATACACCTTGCCTAATGGAGTATAATGATTCTCGAGGGTGAGGGAGCAGCAAAGAGTGTTCCCCCCCCCAGGTGTCAAATGGCCGTAGGATTCTATTGACCTATGGGTTGGTTGGGCGTTGGGGTGTACCCCAATGCCAACTGGGAGGGCCTAATGGAAAATGAAATATTTCAATTTAAAAAGATATCATCCCATTCCACATTCACAAGGTATACAACCATGCAAAAGTTCACTGAACATTCAAGGGTTGTGGTTGACGAAACTTTATCAAAGTGGGTCTATTACTGTGGATGGAGTAGAGGAGAAGAAGATAAAGCACTATCAATTAGTAACTTTCAAGAAAAAATCCCAAGAGAGATCTTGCGCCATTGTTTAGAGATGTCCTTTTTTAATGAAGAAAAAATCAAGTTTCTCTCACTTGACCTGCCAAAAAAAACAACTCTTTACAATTTATCCCCAATTCCCTAGCTCATTCTAAGAAGAACACACCCAGGTTACCTTATTCATTTTGAGCCCAAAAGCGGTGTTTGGGGAGGTTTTTGCCTTAAAGAGAAAGTCCCTGTGGTCTGGTGACCTCCCCTCGTCGTATAGGCATATCATTTCCATAAAGGGGCACGTTTTTACTAAAATTATTTGGTGGCGCAATAAAGTCTAGATACAGATCTAAAAGGGGAAAGCCTTTTTTTATAAGATTTCTACTTACCACGGTTAAGTTCTAATGTTAACATTAAAATCATGGTGAAAAAAGTCCCCCAATTAACCCATAAATGTGCCCTGTGTTTTGCTTCTGCTGATTTGGGGCTGGACAACACAAAACCTATATGGCACAGAGTAGGTGGATGGACTACCCTTCGAAACCAACCAAAGCTCGATTTCCATATATCTGGGAGTTTCTTTGCGATAAAAATTTCAGCTTGTTTTATCCATATGGCCGAAATGTTTTTTCACTTGCCCCGGGATAAAAGAGACACACACTGGGATTTCTCAGAACATTTCGTTTGTAATGTAGGAGTCCCTGGATGCACCCTACAAAGTCCCCCCCCCCCACAGTGTTTTCCTCCCTAAAGGCATAAATTTAATCTGGATGGTATCCCCTTGCTCTAAAATTTCTTTGTCAAGGGGGCACTGTCTAGAATATGCGGAAAGTAATCCCCTCTGTCTTGCCCAGAAGTACCTAAGTGGTAATACTGTGTCCAGTCAGTCCCCGCAAATTTGTATTGTTCAGTCCTCTCAGACCCGTGTTCCCGAAGTTGCCTTCGTGGCGACCCCCAGAATCGCAGCAACGCCAGAGCCTCCCTGGTCCCTTTTCAACCATAACTCCCGATTTTCACCCTAAAACCTCCATGTCCCCAATGGGATTGCCCCCATCTCGATTGCACATATACAGCCATCTCTTCGCACCTCCGCATCCAGTCCCCCTTCTCGCCTCTTGCCCCCCTCTAATTTTTTCCACCGCATCAGGGTCTTTTTTTATCCAATGAGTCAGTCTGCGGCCATCATGGTGGCCTATAAGTCAATGGAGTTTCAGCTTCAACATCTGATCTCTTCCCATTCCAAGGAAACACAACCCAGGACTGAAGAGGTCTCCTTGGCATTTAGGGATGCGACTGGTTGGAGATACGCATCCCTTGGCAGTCGTAGTCCCAAATGGACTCTCAAGAGTCTTCTCCAAACACACAGTTCAAAAAGCATCAATTGCTTCGGTGTTGTACGCACTGCTTTCTTTGTCCACTGTCCAACTCTCGACATCCATACATGGAGCTATTGGAAAAACCGGATAGCGCTTGACCTAGACAGACCTTGGTTATGGCAAAGTAATGTCTCTGCTTTTTAATTTATTGCTTATCTTGGTATTTTGTCTAATAACGGTTATCCCTTCACGAAGAGTAATAAGTTGTCCCCCCCCCTTTTAAATTGTCTTATCATGGCTTCAATCAACACCATCTTCTAAACCTGTAAGTTGGTTTTTCAAAATTGCAACCAAATATCAAAACAAAAGACCCCACCTGTATAGCAGATTGGCAGTAAAAAATCTGACAAATACTGGCCAGAGGAGTGGACTCCCGTGACCTTGTCTCGCTCCTCTCGCATTCACCCTCCTCGGCTTCCCCCTTCACCCCACCCCCATACCCCCCTCCCACCCCCCCCCCAGCCCCCCCCTCACCCCCTCTCCCCCCCCACCCCCCTACCCACTGTCCACATAACACCCAACAACTCCTGCACTCCTAGCCCCTATCACCATGTGTTTGTCCAATTTATTCCTCTATCCCAATAACCTTTCTATCCATACCCCCTCACCTCCCCAGCGCCCCCCAGTGTTCACAGGGAAGAACTGAATAGACAGTTTGATGTGTCACTTTACCACAAAAAAGACACCATGTCAATAGATCCTATCTTAACCATGACCACCTTTGCTGCTCCACCTCAGCTTCTCGGTTTTGACCTCAATGGAAATGGCAACAGCCTCCAAAAAAATGGAAGAAACATTAAAAGCAAATGCCCGTTGGTCCAAGCCCAATGGGAGACTGATTCCCCTGTGGAGTCCCCCATAATCAGAAACACCTGAAAAACTAAAGTTGGGTTTTGTATGGGGATAAAGCCATAAAACCCCACCAACCAATTTCAGCAGAGACACCTAGCAAAAAATTTGTTGTAACCAAGAGATGAAGTGCTGGGAATGGGGGACCCAGAAGGTAGTATCTTGAGAGAAACTCCCGCTCTCGCTAAAAGGAAGAAAAACAGTTTTTTTCCGTCCATTTACCACCAGCATAACCTAGCGCCAGAGGATATTTTGCTCTTAAGATATTTCCTACCCTATGTGCCAGGAAATTTTCTATGCTTGGATAAATTAGTCCCATAGTTTGTTTCCTATTTTTAATTAAAAGTGTTGAGTTTCTTGACCTTTACACAAGCCAGACACCTGTCACCTTAAATGGGTTGAGAACCCCATTTTAATGTTACCCAGCTCCCCAATTTATATCCAGAAAAAAGAGCGTGAAGTACAGCAAAAGGAACATTCACCTTGACCGTATCCTACTTTCACCCGTTTTCCCCCACCACAGCCTTTTAAGTGATTAGCACCATAGGTTATGAACCGAGTCTACTGTTCCTCAAAAGCCCGACCCCCCATCTTCCCTCTACCCAGTCACCTCTAAAGAGGGAAAATGGCAAAAGAATCTGTAATTGGAGGAGGAAATTAGGCCACTAAAAATAAGCATAGCTGTTTTTTTCCCTAAAACACGTGGGATATTATTTCTATCCCAAAACAGATAGAATCATTCGCAGATAGACAATTGTACTACAAATTTTTTATATTTTTTTTTAATTATTTTCCTTTTTTTTTTCATTCCCTGAAATTAATTTTTTTTTTTCCAGGATTGTAAATGCCCCATGCCAAGGTTGTCAGTTTCAGTTGCGCAGTTCCCCCCCGACTCTCCCCCAACCCTGTTGTTGCGACCCGTGGACCTTAAGCACCACAAGGCCCCCACCCCCTGGTCCCCCCCCCCAACCTACCAAACTCCCCCCCCAGAGTTAACTCAGACCTCATGTCCAATGGGAGTTGCCCATTGGATGCCATCCAACCAGCCTCATCCTCCCTGTAGCCGTCCCCGGGGGTTCCTCCCCGTCTGCCATACCTTTCCCAGCATCGGGGGTGGTTTTCAAATAAAATCCACTCTTCGCAGCAGGTGGTGGGCCATCAAAATATTGGAGTAGAGTCCGCTTCAAACATCAAATCCCACCCCCTTCCAATGAACACCCAGGGCTGATCTCCCTTAGGATGGGCTGATTGGATTCTCTTGCAGTCCAAGGGACTCTCAAGAGTCTTCTCCAACACCACAGTTCAAAAGCATCAATTCTTCAGTGCTCGGCTTTCTTTATAGTCCAACTCTACATCCATACATGACTCCTGGAAAAACCACAGCCTTGACTAGACAGACCTTTGTTGGCAAAGTGATGTCTTGCTTTTTCAATATGCTATCTAGGTTGGTCATAAAATTTTTTTTCCAAGGAGTAAGAGTCTTTTAATTTCATGGCTGCAGTCACCATCTGCAGTGATTTTGGAGCCCCCAAAAAAAAAATCAGCCACTGTTTCCCCTGTTTCCCATCTATCTGCCATGAAGGATGGGATGGGATGCCATGATCTTGTTTTCTGAATGTTGAGCTTTAAGCCAACTTTTCACTCTCCTCTTTCACTTTCATCAAGAGGCTGTTTAGTTCTTCTTCACTTTCTGCCATAGGGTGGTGTCATCTGTATATCTGAGGTTATTTATATTTCTCCTGGCAATCTTGACTCCCGCTTTTTTGCTAATCCAGTGGATGTTGGCAATTTCATCTCTGGTTCTTCTGCCTTTTCTAAAAAACCCGCTTGAACATCTGGAAGTTCACGGTTCACGTACTGTGAAGCCCGGCTTGGAGAATTCTGAGCATTACTTTACTAGCGTGTGAGATGAGTACAATTTTTGCGGTAGTTTGAGCATTCTTTGGCATTGCCTTTCTTTGGGATTGGAATGAAAAATGACCTTTTCCAGTCCTGTGGCCACTGCTGAGTTTTCCAAATTTGCTGGCATATTGAATGCAGCACTTTCCCCAGCATCATCTTTGAGGATTTGAAATAGCTCAACAGGAATTCCATCACCTCCCCTAGCTTTGTTCATGTGATTCTTCCTAAGGCCACTTGACTTCACATTTCATTAAATTCACACTAAAAATCTGTTTTCAACACAAATGATTTATTTTTTAAATAGGATATTCTCAAGATCAGTAATCCTGTATTAAAGATTTCACGTGTGACTTATGGGGAATAAAAAAATTGGAAAAGCAATTATGAGTGATCACTTTGAATATAATTGTATGTCGTCTACATATTTATTTAGGTCATATTCTATGAACTATTACCTAATTTGAAAGCAGGGGTTATGCCTCACTTTTAAAGTCTTTATTGAATTTGTTACAGCATTGTTTTTTGTTTTACGTTCTGGTTTTCTGGCCTTTAGGCCCTGTGGGATCTTAGCTTTTCCCGACCCGGGATGGAACCTGGACCCCTGCATTGGAAGGCAAGTCTTAAACCACGGACCACCAGGGAAGCCACCCATGCCTTACTCTTCTTTGCCTGGTTCCAAGCCAAGTTCCTTAAGCAGGCCTTTGTTTAAAAAAAACAAAAAGTAGGTAATTAAAAGATAATAGATTTTTAAAAACTGTTTTTTTATTTACCTAACTGCACATAATGTTTTTAGTGACTCTCCTGTGAAATTTGTTTAAAAATATTG
>JAGTYA010001062.1:0-14474 GCA_024291935.2 Okapia johnstoni | reverse complement strand
GGTTCCAGGGCACTGTCGAAGCCTTACCTGGGCTTTTTTCCTTAGAGTCAAAAAAGGTAGCCCAATGGGACTGCTTATTCAGTCTTCCCTGGTGCAAGAGGTGTTTGGCTGTGAAGACGCCAGAACAATGGCTCTGCTCCCCAGGGCCTCAGTTTCCCAGTCAGAACAGACCTAGTCTCCAGAGCTCTCTGCTACAGAGCAGACATGGGGAAAAAGCGCTGTGGAGGGTGCCTTCACGTTCCAGGGCACTGTCGAAGCCTTACCTGGGCTTTGGAGCCTAGGCACTGTGGCCTCTTTCACTGACTTTCCAGGTATCACTTCCCAGCCCCTGTGATTTTCAGCCAGATGCAGCCTTGCAGGGTCTCTTCCTTAGAGTCAAAAAAGGTAGCCCAAGGGACTGCTTATTCAGTCTTCCCTGGTGCAAGAGGTGTTTGGCTGTGAAGACGCCAGAACAATGGCTCTGCTCCCAGGGCCTCAGTTTCCCAGTCAGAACAGACCTAGTCTCCAGAGCTCTCTGCTACAGAGCAGACATGGGGAAAAAGCGCTGTGGAGGGTGCCTTCACGTTCCAGGGCACTGTCGAAGCCTTACCTGGGCTTTGGAGCCTAGGCACTGTGGCCTCTTTCACTGACTTTCCAGGTATCACTTCCCAGCCCCTTGTGATTTTCAGCCAGATGCAGCCTTGCAGGGTCTCTTCCTTAGAGTCAAAAAAAAAGTAGCCCAAGGGACTGCTTATTCAGTCTTCCCTGGTGCAAGAGGTGTTTGGCTGTGAAGACGCCAGAACAATGGCTCTGCTCCCAGGGCCTCAGTTTCCCAGTCAGAACAGACCTAGTCTCCAGAGCTCTCTGCTACAGAGCAGACATGGGGAAAAAGCGCTGTGGAGGGTGCCTTCACGTTCCCTGCACTGTCGAAGCCTTACCTGGGCTTTGGAGCCTAGGCACTGTGGCCTCTTTCACTGACTTTCCAGGTATCACTTCCCAGCCCCTTGTGATTTTCAGCCAGATGCAGCCTTGCAGGGTCTCTTCCTTAGAGTCAAAAAAGGTAGCCCAAGGGACTGCTTATTCAGTCTTCCCTGGTGCAAGAGGTGTTTGGCTGTGAAGACGCCAGAACAATGGCTCTGCTCTCCCAGGGCCTCAGTTTCCCAGTCAGAACAGACCTAGTCTCCAGAGCTCTCTGCTACAGAGCAGACATGGGGAAAAAGCGCTGAGGAGGGTTCCTTCAGGTTCCCTGGCACTGTCGAAGCCTTACCTGGGCTTTGGGGGGGCCTAGGCACTGTGGCCTCTTTCACTGACTTTCCAGGTATCACTTCCCAGCCCCTTGTGATTTTTCAGCCAGATGCAGCCTTGCAGGGTCTCTTCCTTAGAGTCAAAAAAGGTAGCCCAAGGGACTGCTTATTCAGTCTTCCCTGGTGCAAGAGGTGTTTGGCTGTGAAGACGCCAGAACAATGGCTCTGCTCCCAGGGCCTCAGTTTCCCAGTCAGAACACAGACCTAGTCTCCAGAGCTCTCTGCTACAGAGCAGACATGGGGAAAAAAGCGCTGTGGAGGGTGCCTTCACGTTCCCTGCCTTGGCACTGTCGAAGCCTTACCTGGGCTTTGGAGCCTAGGCACTGTGGCCTCTTTTTCACTGACTTTCCAGGTATCACTTCCCAGCCCCTTGTGATTTTCAGCCAGATGCAGCCTTGCAGGGTCTCTTCCTTAGAGTCAAAAAAGGTAGCCCAAGGGACTGCTTATTCAGTCTTCCCTGGTGCAAGAGGTGTTTGGCTGTGAAGACGCCAGAACAATGGCTCTGCTCCCAGGGCCTCAGTTTCCCAGTCAGAACAGACCTAGTCTCCAGAGCTCTCTGCTACAGAGCAGACATGGGGAAAAAGCGCTGCTGGGAGGGTGCCTTCACGTTCCAGGGCACTGTCGAAGCCTTACCTGGGTGCTTGGAGCCTAGGCACTGTGGCCTCTTTCACTGACTTTCCAGGTATCACTTCCCAGCCCCTTGTGATTTTCAGCCAGATGCAGCCTTGCAGGGTCTCTTCCTTAGAGTCAAAAAAAGGTAGCCCAAGGGACTGCTTATTCAGTCTTCCCTGGTGCAAGAGGTGTTTGGCTGTGAAGACGCCAGAACAATGGCTCTGCTCCCAGGGCCTCAGTTTCCCAGTCAGAACAGACCTAGTCTCCAGAGCTCTCTGCTACAGAGCAGACATGGGGAAAAAGCTCTGTGGAGGGTGCCTTCACGTTCCAGGGCACTGTCGAAGCCTTACCTGGGCTTTGGAGCCTAGGCACTGTGGCCTCTTTCACTGACTTTCCAGGTATCACTTCCCAGCCCCTTGTGATTTTCAGCCAGATGCAGCCTTGCAGGGTCTCTTCCTTAGAGTCAAAAAAGGTAGCCCCAGGGACTGCTTATTCAGTCTTCCCTGGTGCAAGAGGTGTTTGGCTGTGAAGACGCCAGAACAATGGCTCTGCTCCCAGGGCCTCAGTTTCCCAGTCAGAACAGACCTAGTCTCCAGAGCTCTCTGCTACAGAGCAGACATGGGGAAAAGCTCTGTGGAGGGTGCCTTCACGTTCCAGGGCACTGTCGAAGCCTTACCTGGGCTTTGGAGCCTAGGCACTGTGGCCTCTTTCACTGACTTTCCAGGTATCACTTCCCAGCCCCTTGTGATTTTCAGCCAGATGCAGCCTTGCAGGGTCTCTTCCTTAGAGTCAAAAAAGGTAGCCCAAGGGACTGCTTATTCAGTCTTCCCTGGTGCAAGAGGTGTTTGGCTGTGAAGACGCCAGAACAATGGCTCTGCTCCCAGGGCCTCAGTTTCCCAGTCAGAACAGACCTAGTCTCCAGAGCTCTCTGCTACAGAGCAGACATGGGGAAAAAGCGCTGTGGAGGGTGCCTTCACGTTCCAGGGCACTGTCGAAGCCTTACCTGGGCTTTGGAGAACTAGGCACTGTGGCCTCTTTCACTGACTTTCCAGGTATCACTTCCCAGCCCCTTGTGATTTTCAGCCAGATGCAGCCTTGCAGGGTCTCTTCCTTAGAGTCAAAAAAGGTAGCCCAAGGGACTGCTTATTCAGTCTTCCCTGGTGCAAGAGGTGTTTGGCTGTGAAGACGCCAGAACAATGGCTCTGCTCCCAGGGCCTCAGTTTCCCAGTCAGAACAGACCTAGTCTCCAGAGCTCTCTGCTACAGAGCAGACATGGGGAAAAAGCGCTGTGGAGGGTGCCTTCACGTTCCAGGGCACTGTCGAAGCCTTACCTGGGCTTTGGAGCCTAGGCACTGTGGCCTCTTTCACTGACTTTCCAGGTATCACTTCCCAGCCCCTTGTGATTTTCAGCCAGATGCAGCCTTGCAGGGTCTCTTCCTTAGAGTCAAAAAAGGTAGCCCAAGGGACTGCTTATTCAGTCTTCCCTGGTGCAAGAGGTGTTTGGCTGTGAAGACGCCAGAACAATGGCTCTGCTCCCAGGGCCTCAGTTTCCCAGTCAGAACAGACCTAGTCTCCAGAGCTCTCTGCTACAGAGCAGACATGGGGAAATAGCTCTGAGGAGGGTTTCCTTGAGGCTCCCTGCCTTGGGGAAGCCCTACCCGGGTGCTGGTGCCTAGGCACTGTGGCCTCTTTCACTGACTTTCCAGGTATCACTTCCCAGCCCCTTGTGATTTTCAGCCAGATGCAGCCTTGCAGGGTCTCTTCCTTAGAGTCAAAAAAGGTAGCCCAAGGGACTGCTTATTCAGTCTTCCCTGGTGCAAGAGGTGTTTGGCTGTGAAGACGCCAGAACAATGGCTCTGCTCCCAGGGCCTCAGTTTCCCAGTCAGAACAGACCTAGTCTCCAGAGCTCTCTGCTACAGAGCAGACATGGGGAAATAGCTCTGAGGAGGGTTCCTTGAGGCTCCCTGCACTGGGAAAGCCCTACCTGGGCTTTGGGCCTAGGCACTGTGGCCTCTTTCACTGACTTTCCAGGTATCACTTCCCAGCCCCTTGTGATTTTCAGCCAGATGCAGCCTTGCAGGGTCTCTTCCTTAGAGTCAAAAAAGGTAGCCCAAGGGACTGCTTATTCAGTCTTCCCTGGTGCAAGAGGTGTTTGGCTGTGAAGACGCCAGAACAATGGCTCTGCTCCCAGGGCCTCAGTTTCCCAGTCAGAACAGACCTAGTCTCCAGAGCTCTCTGCTACAGAGCAGACATGGGGAAAAAGCGCTGTGGAGGGTGCCTTCACGTTCCAGGGCACTGTCGAAGCCTTACCTGGGCTTTGGAGCCTAGGCACTGTGGCCTCTTTCACTGACTTTCCAGGTATCACTTCCCAGCCCCTTGTGATTTTCAGCCAGATGCAGCCTTGCAGGGTCTCTTCCTTAGAGTCAAAAAAGGTAGCCCAAGGGACTGCTTATTCAGTCTTCCCTGGTGCAAGAGGTGTTTGGCTGTGAAGACGCCAGAACAATGGCTCTGCTCCCAGGGCCTCAGTTTCCCAGTCAGAACAGACCTAGTCTCCAGAGCTCTCTGCTACAGAGCAGACATGGGGAAATAGCTCTGAGGAGGGTTCCTTGAGGCTCCCTGCCTTGGGGAAGCCCTACCCGGGTGCTGGGGCTAGGCACTGTGGCCTCTTTCACTGACTTTCCAGGTATCACTTCCCAGCCCCTTGTGATTTTCAGCCAGATGCAGCCTTGCAGGGTCTCTTCCTTAGAGTCAAAAAAGGGAGCCCAAGGGACTGCTTATTCAGTCTTCCCTGGTGCAAGAGGTGTTTGTCTGTGATGACGCCAGAAAAATGGCTCTGCTCCCAGGGCCTCAGTTTCCCAGTCAGATCAGACCTAGTCTCCAGAGCTCTCTGCTACAGAGCAGACATGGGGGAAAAGAGCTGTGGAGGGTGCCTTCACGTTCCAGGACACTGTCGAAGCCTTACCTGGGCTTTGGAGCCTAGGCACTGTGGCCTCTTTCACTGACTTTCCAGGTATCACTTCCCAGCCCCTTGTTATTTACAGCCAAATGCAGCCTTGCAGGGTCTCTTCCTTAGAGTCAAAAAAAGTAGCCCAAGGGATTGCTTATTCAGTCTTCCCTGGTGCAAGAGGTGTTTGGCTGTGAAGACGCCAGAACAATGGTTCTGCTCCTAGGGCCTCAGTTTCCCAATCAGAACAGACCTAGTCTCCAGAGCTCTCTGCTACAGAGCAGACATGGGGAAAAAGCGCTGTGGAGGGTGCCTTCACGTTCCAGGGCACTGTCGAAGCCTTACATGTGTTTTGGAGCCTAGGCACTGTGGCCTCTTTCACTGACTTTCCAGGTATCACTTCCCAGCCCCTTGTGATTTTCAGCCAGATGCAGCCTTGCAGGGTCTCTTCCATAGAGTCAAATAAGGTAGCCCAAGGGACTGCTTATTCAGTCTTCCCTGGTGCAAGAGGTGTTTGGCTGAGAAGACGCCAGAACAATGTCTCTGCTCCCAGGGACTCAGTTTCCCAGTCAGAACGGACCTAGTCTCCAGAGCTCTCTGCTACAGAGCAGACATGGGGAAATAGCGCTGAGGAGGGTTCCTTGAGGCTCCCTGCCTTGGGGAAGCCGTACCCGGGTGCTGGGGCGTAGGCACTGTGGCCTCTTTCACTGACTTTCCAGGTATCACTACCCATCCCTTGTGATTTTCAGCCAGATGCAGCCTTGCAGGGTCTCTTCCTTAGAGTCAAAAAAGGTAGCCCAAGGGACTGCTTATTCAGTCTTCCCTGGTGCAAGAGGTGTTTGGCTGTGAAGACGCCAGAACAATGGCTCTGCTCCCAGGGCCTCAGTTTCCCAGTCAGAACAGACCTAGTCTCCAGAGCTCTCTGCTACAGAGCAGACATGGTGAAATAGCTCTGAGGAGGGTTCCTTGAGGCTTTCTGCCTTGAGGAAGCGCTACCCGGGTGCTGGGGCCTAGGCACTGTGGCCTCTTTCACTGACTTTCCAGGTATCGCTTCCCAGCCCCTTGTGATTTTCAGACAGATGCAGCCTTGCAGGGTCTCTTCCTTATAGTCAAAAAAGGTAGCACAAGGGACTGCTTATTCAGTCTTCCCTGGTGCAAGAGGTGTTTGGCTGTGAAGACGCCAGAACAATGGCTCTGCACCCAGGGCCTCAGTTTCCCAGTCAGAATAGACCTAGTCTCCAGAGCTCTCTGCTACAGAGCAGACATGGGGAAAAAGCTCTGTGGAGGGTGCCTTCACGTTCCAGGGCACTGTCGAAGCCTTACCTGGGCTTTGGAGCCTAGGCACTGTGGCCTCTTTCACTGACTTTCCAGGTATTACTTCCCAGCACCTTGTTATTTTCAGCCAGATGCAGCCCTGCAGGGTCTCTTCCTTAGAGTCAAAAAAAGTAGCCCAAGGGACTGCTTATTCAGTCTTCCCTGGTGCAAGAGGTGTTTGGCTGTGAAGACGCCAGAACAATGGCTCTGCTCCCAGGGCCTCAGTTTCCCAGTCAGAACATACCTAGTCTCGAGAGCTCTCTGCTACAGAGCAGACATGGGGAAATAGCTCTGAGGAGGTTTCCTTGAGGCTCCCTGCCTTGGGGAAGCCCTACCCGGGTGCTGGGGCCTCGGCACTGTGGCCTCTTTCACTGATTTCCAGGTATCACGTCCCAGCCCCTTGTGATTTTCAGCCAGATGCAGCCTTGCAGGGTCTCTTCCTTAGAGTCAAAAAAGGGAGCCCAAGGGACTGCTTATTCAGTCTTCCATGGTGCAAGAGGTGTTTGGCTGTGAAGACGCCAGAACAATGGCTCTGCTCCCAGGGCCTCAGTTTCCCAGTCAGAACAGACCTAGTCTCCAGAGCTCTCTGCTACAGAGCAGACATTGGGAAATAGCTCTGAGGGGGGTTCCTTGAGGCTCCCTGCCTTGGGGAAGCCCTACCCGGGTGCTGGGGCCTAGGCACTGTGGCCTCTTTCACTGAATTTCCAGGTATCACTTCCCAGCCCCTTGTGATTTTCAGCCAGATGCAGCCTTGCAGGGTCTCTTCCTTAGAGTCAAAAAAGGTAGCCCAAGGGACTGCTTATTCAGTCTTCCCTGGTGCAAGAGGTGTTTGGCTGTGAAGACGCCAGAACAATGGCTCTGCTCCCAGGGTCTCAGTTTCCCAGTCAGAACAGACCTAGTCTCCAAGCTCTCTGCTACAGAGCAGACATGGGGAAATAGCTCTGAGGAGGGTTCCTTGAGGCTCCCTGCCTTGGGGAAGCCCTACCCGGGTGCTGGGGCCTCGGCACTGTGGCCTCTTTCACTGACTTTCCAGGTATCACTTCCCAGCCCCTTGTGATTTTCAGCCAGATGCAGCCTTGCAGGGTCTCTTCCTTAGAGTCAAAAAAGGTAGCCCAAGGGACTGTTTATTCAGTCTTCCCTGGTGCAAGATGCGTTTTTCTGTTAAGACCCCAGAACAATGACTCTGCTCCCAGGGCCTCAGTTTCCCAGTCAGAAAAGACCTAGTCTCCAGAGCTCTCTGCTACAGAGCAGACATGTGGAAAAAGCGCTGTGGAGGGTGCCTTCACGTTCCAGGGCACTGTCGAAGACTTACCTGGGCTTTGGAGCCTAGGCACTGTGGCCTCTTTCACTGACTTTCCAGGTATCACTTCCCAGCCCCTTGTGATTTTCAGCCAGATGCAGCCTTGCAGGGTCTCTTCCTTAGAGTCAAAAAAGGTAGCCCAAGGGACTGCTTATTCAGTCTTCCCTGGTGCAAGAGGTGTTTGGCTGTGAAGACGCCAGAACAATGGCTCTGCTCCAAGGGTCTCAGTTTCCCAGTCAGAACAGACCTAGTCTCCAAAGCTCTCTGCTACAGAGCAGACATGGGGAAATAGCTCTGAGGAGGGTTCCTTGAGGCTCCCTGCCTTGGGGAAGCCCTACCCGGGTGCTGGGGCCTAGGCACTGTGGCCTCTTTCACTGAATTTCCAGGTATCACTTCCCAGCCCCTTGTGATTTTCAGCCAGATGCAGCCTTGCAGGGTCTCTTCCTTAGAGTCAAAAAAGGTAGCCCAAGGGACTGCTTATTCAGTCTTCCCTGGTGCAAGAGGTGTTTGGCTGTGAAGACGCCAGAACAATGGCTCTGCTCCAGGGCCTCAGTTTCCCAGTCAGAACAGACCTAGTCTCCAAAGCTCTCTGCTACAGAGCAGACATGGGGAAATAGCTCTGAGGAGGGTTCCTTGAGGCTCCCTGCCTTGGGGAAGCCCTACCCGGGTGCTGGGGCCTAGGCACTGTGGCCTCTTTCACTGACTTTCCAGGTATCACTTCCCAGCCCCTTGTGATTTTCAGCCAGATGCAGCCTTGCAGGGTCTCTTCCTTAGAGTCAAAAAAGGTAGCCCAAGGGACTGTTTATTCAGTCTTCCCTGGTGCAAGATGCGTTTTTCTGTTAAGACCCCAGAACAATGACTCTGCTCCCAGGGCCTCAGTTTCCCAGTCAGAAAAGACCTAGTCTCCAGAGCTCTCTGCTACAGAGCAGACATGTGGAAAAAGCGCTTTGGAGGGTGCCTTCACGTTCCAGGGCACTGTCGAAGACTTACCTGGGCTTTGGAGCCTAGGCACTGTGGCCTCTTTCACTGACTTTCCAGGTATCACTTCCCAGCCCCTTGTGATTTTCAGCCAGATGCAGCCTTGCAGGGTCTCTTCCTTAGAGTCAAAAAAGGTAGCCCAAGGGACTGCTTATTCAGTCTTCCCTCGTTGAAGAGGTGTTTGGCTATTAAGACGCCAGAACAATGGCTCTGCTCCCAGGGCCTCAGTTTCCCAGTCAGAACAGACCTAGTCTCCAGAGCTCTCTGCTACAGAGCAGACATGGGGAAATAGCTCTCAGAAGGGTTCCTTGAGGCTCCCTGCCTCGGGGAAGCCCTACCCGGGTGCTGGGGCCTAGGCACTGTGACCACTTTCACTGACTTTCCAGGTATCACTTCTCAGGCCCTTGTGATTTTCAGCCAGATGCAGCCTTGCAGGGTCTCTTCCTTAGAGTCAAAAAAGGTAGCCCAAGGGACTGCTTATTCAGTCTTCCCTGGTGCAAGAGGTGTTTGGCTGTTAAGACGCCACAGCAATGGCTCTACTCCCAGGGCCTCAGTTTCCCAGTCAGAACAGAACTAGTCTCCAGAGCTCTCCGCTACAGAGCAGACATGGGGAAAAAGCGATTTGGAGGGTGCCTTCACGTTCCAGGGCACTGTCGAAGCCTTTCCTGGGCTTTGGAGCCTAGGCACTGTGGCCTCTTTCACTGACTTTCCAGGTATCACTTCCCAGCCCCTTGTGATTTTCAGCCAGATGCAGCCTTGCAGGGTCTCTTCCTTAGAGTCAAAAAAGGTAGCCCAAGGGACTGCTTATGCACTCTTCCCTGGTGCAAGAGGTGTTTGGCTGTTAAGACGCCAGAACAATGGCTCTGATTCCAGGGCCTCAGTTTCCCAGTCAGAACAGACCTAGTCTCCAGAGCTCTCTGCAACAGAGCAGACATTGGGAAATAGCTCTGTGGAGGGTGCCTTCACGTTCCAGGGCACTGTCGAAGCCTTACCTGGGCTTTGGAGCCTAGGCACTGTGGCCTCTTTCACTGACTTTCCAGGTATCACTTCCCAGCCCCTTGTGATTTTCAGCCAGATGCAGCCTTGCAGGGTCTCTTCCTTAGAGTCAAAAAAAGGTAGCCCAAGGGACTGCTTATTCAGTCTTCCCTGGTGCAAGAGGTGTTTGGCTGTGAAGACGCCAGAACAATGGCTCTGCTCCCAGGGCCTCAGTTTCCCAGTCAGAACAGACCTAGTCTCCAGAGCTCTCTGCTACAGAGCAGACATGGGGAAAAAGCGCTGTGGAGGGTGCCTTCACGTTCCAGGGCACTGTCGAAGCCTTACCTGGGTGCTGGGAGCCTAGGCACTGTGGCCTCTTTCACTGACTTTCCAGGTATCACTTCCCAGCCCCTTGTGATTTTCAGCCAGATGCAGCCTTGCAGGGTCTCTTCCTTAGAGTCAAAAAAGGTAGCCCAAGGGACTGCTTATTCAGTCTTCCCTGGTGCAAGAGGTGTTTGGCTGTGAAGACGCCAGAACAATGGCTCTGCTCCCAGGGCCTCAGTTTCCCAGTCAGAACAGACCTAGTCTCCAGAGCTCTCTGCTACAGAGCAGACATGGGGAAAAAAGCGCTGTGGAGGGTGCCTTCACGTTCCAGGGCACTGTCGAAGCCTTACCTGGGCTTTGGAGCCTAGGCACTGTGGCCTCTTTCACTGACTTTCCAGGTATCACTTCCCAGCCCCTTGTGATTTTCAGCCAGATGCAGCCTTGCAGGGTCTCTTCCTTAGAGTCAAAAAAGGTAGCCCAAGGGACTGCTTATTCAGTCTTCCCTGGTGCAAGAGGTGTTTGGCTGTGAAGACGCCAGAACAATGGCTCTGCTCCCAGGGCCTCAGTTTCCCAGTCAGAACAGACCTAGTCTCCAGAGCTCTCTGCTACAGAGCAGACATGGGGAAATAGCTCTGAGGAGGGTTCCTTGACGTTCCAGGCCACTGTCGAAGCCTTACCTGGGCTGCTGGAGCCTAGGCACTGTGGCCTCTTTCACTGACTTTCCAGGTATCACTTCCCAGCCCCTTGTGATTTTCAGCCAGATGCAGCCTTGCAGGGTCTCTTCCTTAGAGTCAAAAAAGGTAGCCCAAGGGACTGCTTATTCAGTCTTCCCTGGTGCAAGAGGTGTTTGGCTGTGAAGAAGCCAGAACAATGGCTCTGCTCCCAGGGCCTCAGTTTCCCAGTCAGAACAGACCTAGTCTCCAGAGCTCTCTGCTACAGAGCAGACATGGGGAAAATAGCTCTGAGGAGGGTTCCTTGACGCTTCCAGGGCACTGTCGAAGCCCTTACCTGGGCTGCTGGAGCCTAGGCACTGTGGCCTCTTTCACTGACTTTCCAGGTATCACTTCCCAGCCCCTTGTGATTTTCAGCCAGATGCAGCCTTGCAGGGTCTCTTCCTTAGAGTCAAAAAAGGTAGCCCA
This sequence comes from Okapia johnstoni, assembly GCA_024291935.2. NCBI lineage: Eukaryota > Metazoa > Chordata > Mammalia > Artiodactyla > Giraffidae > Okapia > Okapia johnstoni. Next base: position 3,605 of record JAGTYA010001062.1, on the reverse strand, counting down.
AGGGACTGCTTATTCAGTCTTCCCTGGTGCAAGAGGTGTTTGGCTGTGAAGACGCCAGAACAATGGCTCTGCTCCCAGGGCCTCAGTTTCCCAGTCAGAACAGACCTAGTCTCCAGAGCTCTCTGCTACAGAGCAGACATGGGAAAAAAGCTCTGAGGAGGGTGCCTTCACGTTCCCTGCACTGTCGAAGCCTTACCTGGGTGCTGGAGCCTAGGCACTGTGGCCTCTTTCACTGACTTTCCAGGTATCACTTCCCAGCCCCTTGTGATTTTCAGCCAGATGCAGCCTTGCAGGGTCTCTTCCTTAGAGTCAAAAAAGGTAGCCCAAGGGACTGCTTATTCAGTCTTCCCTGGTGCAAGAGGTGTTTGGCTGTGAAGACGCCAGAACAATGGCTCTGCTCCCAGGGCCTCAGTTTCCCAGTCAGAACAGACCTAGTCTCCAGAGCTCTCTGCTACAGAGCAGACATGGGGAAATAGCTCTGTGGAGGGTGCCTTCACGTTCCAGGGCACTGTCGAAGCCTTACCCTGGTGCTGGAGCCTAGGCACTGTGGCCTCTTTCACTGACTTTCCAGGTATCACTTCCCAGCCCCTTGTGATTTTCAGCCAGATGCAGCCTTGCAGGGTCTCTTCCTTAGAGTCAAAAAAGGTAGCCCAAGGGACTGCTTATTCAGTCTTCCCTGGTGCAAGAGGTGTTTGGCTGTGAAGACGCCAGAACAATGGCTCTGCTCCCAGGGCCTCAGTTTCCCAGTCAGAACAGACCTAGTCTCCAGAGCTCTCTGCTACAGAGCAGACATGGGGAAAAAGCGCTGTGGAGGGTGCCTTCACGTTCCAGGGCACTGTCGAAGCCTTACCTGGGTGCTTGGAGCCTAGGCACTGTGGCCTCTTTCACTGACTTTCCAGGTATCACTTCCCAGCCCCTTGTGATTTTCAGCCAGATGCAGCCTTGCAGGGTCTCTTCCTTAGAGTCAAAAAAGGTAGCCCAAGGGACTGCTTATTCAGTCTTCCCTGGTGCAAGAGGTGTTTGGCTGTGAAGACGCCAGAACAATGGCTCTGCTCCCAGGGCCTCAGTTTCCCCAGTCAGAACAGACCTAGTCTCCAGAGCTCTCTGCTACAGAGCAGACATGGGGAAAAAGCGCTGTGGAGGGTGCCTTCACGTTCCAGGGCACTGTCGAAGCCTTACCTGGGCTTTGGGAGCCTAGGCACTGTGGCCTCTTTCACTGACTTTCCAGGTATCACTTCCCAGCCCCTTGTGATTTTCACAGCCAGATGCAGCCCTTGCAGGGTCTCTTCCTTAGAGTCAAAAAAGGTAGCCCAAGGGACTGCTTATTCAGTCTTCCCTGGTGCAAGAGGTGTTTGGCTGTGAAGACGCCAGAAACAATGGCTCTGCTCCCAGGCCCTCAGTTTCCCAGTCAGAACAGACCTAGTCTCCAGAGCTCTCTGCTACAGAGCAGACATGGGGGAAATAGCTCTGAGGAGGGTTCCTTCAGGCTCCCTGGGCACTGGGGAAGCCCTTACCTGGGTTTGAGGGCCTAGGCACTGTGGCCTCTTTCACTGACTTTCCAGGTATCACTTCCCAGCCCCCCTTGTGATTTTCAGCCAGATGCAGCCTTGCAGGGTCTCTTCCTTAGAGTCAAAAAAGGTAGCCCAAGGGACTGCTTATTCAGTCTTCCCTGGTGCAAGAGGTGTTTGGGCTGTGAAGACGCCAGAACAATGGCTCTGCTCCCAGGGCCTCAGTTTCCCAGTCAGAACAGACCTAGTCTCCAGAGCTCTCTGCTACAGAGCAGACATGGGGAAAAAGCTCTGAGGAGGGTGCCTTCACGTTCCAGGGCACTGCCTTGGGGAAGCCCTACCTGGGCTTTGGGGCCTAGGCACTGTGGCCTCTTTCACTGACTTTCCAGGTATCACTTCCCAGCCCCTTGTGATTTTCAGCCAGATGCAGCCTTGCAGGGTCTCTTCCTTAGAGTCAAAAAAGGTAGCCCAAGGGACTGCTTATTCAGTCTTCCCTGGTGCAAGAGGTGTTTTGGCTGTGAAGACGCCAGAACAATGGCTCTGCTCCCAGGGCCTCAGTTTCCCAGTCAGAACAGACCTAGTCTCCAGAGCTCTCTCTGCTACAGAGCAGACATGGGGAAAAAGCTCTGAGGGAGGGTTCCTTCACGTTCCCTGCACTGTCGAAGCCCTACCCTGGGTGCTGGAGCCTAGGCACTGTGGCCTCTTTCACTGACTTTCCAGGTATCACTTCCCAGCCCCTTGTGATTTTCAGCCAGATGCAGCCTTGCAGGGTCTCTTCCTTAGAGTCAAAAAAGGTAGCCCAAGGGACTGCTTATTCAGTCTTCCCTGGTGCAAGAGGTGTTTTTGGCTGTGAAGACGCCAGAACAATGGCTCTGCTCCCAGGGCCTCAGTTTTCCCAGTCAGAACAGACCTAGTCTCCAGAGCTCTCTGCTACAGAGCAGACATGGGAAAAAAATAAAGCTCTGAGGAGGGTTCCTTCACGTTCCAGGGCACTGTCGAAGCCCTACCCTGGTGCTTTGGAGCCTAGGCACTGTGGCCTCTTTCACTGACTTTCCAGGTATCACTTCCCAGCCCCTTGTGATTTTCAGCCAGATGCAGCCTTGCAGAGGGTCTCTTCCTTAGAGTCAAAAAAAGGTAGCCCAAGGGACTGCTTATTCATCAGTCTTTCCTGGTGCAAGAGGTGTTTTGGCTGTGAAGACGCCAGAACAATGGCTCTGCTCCCAGGGCCTCAGTTTCCCAGTCAGAACAGACCTAGTCTCCAGAGCTCTCTGCTACAGAGCAGACATGGGGAAATAGCTCTGTGGGAGGGTGCCTTCACGTTCCAGGGCCCTGCCTTGGGGAAAGCCCTACCTGGGCTTTGGGCCCCTAGGCACTGTGGCCTCTTTCACTGACTTTCCAGGTATCACTTCCCAGCCCCTTGTGATTTTCAGCCAGATGCAGCCTTGCAGGGTCTCTTCCTTAGAGTCAAAAAAGGTAGCCCAAGGGACTGCTTATTCAGTCTTCCCTGGTGCAAGAGGTGTTTGGCTGTGAAGACGCCAGAACAATGGCTCTGCTCCCAGGGCCTCAGTTTCCCAGTCAGAACAGACCTAGTCTCCAGAGCTCTCTGCTACAGAGCAGACATGGGGAAAAAGCGCTGTGGAGGGGTGCCTTCACGTTCCAGGGCACTGTCGAAGCCTTACCTGGGCTTTGGAGCCTAGGCACTGTGGCCTCTTTCACTGACTTTCCAGGTATCACACTTCCCAGCCCCTTGTGATTTTCAGCCAGATGCAGCCTTGCAGGGTCTCTTCCTTAGAGTCAAAAAAGGTAGCCCAAGGGACTGCTTATTCAGTCTTCCCTGGTGCAAGAGGTGTTTGGCTGTGAAGACGCCAGAACAATGGCTCTGCTCCCAGGGCCTCAGTTTCCCAGTCAGAACAGACCTAGTCTCCAGAGCTCTCTGCTACAGAGCAGACATGGGAAATAGCCGCTGAGGAGGGTTCCTTTCAGGCTCCCTGGCATTGGGGAAGCCCTACCGGGTGCTGGGGAGCCTAGGCACTGTGGCCTCTTTCACTGACTTTCCAGGTATCACTTCCCAGCCCCATTGTGATTTTCAGCCAGATG
>JAGTYA010001061.1:0-14477 GCA_024291935.2 Okapia johnstoni | reverse complement strand
TGGGTTTCCCCTCGCCTCACGCTGGAGGTGCGAGGGAATGTAGGGTTTGCGATGGCATTCAGGAAGGGGATTGGACCCCCCTTTCGAGAGGAGGGGCCGACGGCGACGGGGGGGCCCCTCGCGAGCGGCCCTCTCTGGAGACTCAGGGTTCCGCTCGCCTGTGGGGTATCCCGGGTATCCCAGGGAACCTCTGTTGGCGCCAGAGGGAGTCCAGCCTCCGTTGCAGCGCCAGAGAGCAAGCAGGGGGGGCTCTCGCGTCGCTCTCAGCGTGCCCCGTCTCGCAAGGAGGGGGGCCCGGGGGACGCCCTCGCGGTGTGGGCGGGAAGCCCCGCTTTCTTGGCAGGTTGGCCCGGGGATCTCGGGGGACACCTGGAGTCGCCCCAAGGAGTCAAGCCCCGTTTCGGAGCCGGAACAGGTGCCGGGGCATGCTCTCCATGCCCTGCAAGGGAAAAAAGCGCGCCTCCTCCCTCTATGGGCGTGGCCTCACGGGGGTGTTCTCGACTTGCGGCGGTGCATTCTCGAGTTGCGCGGCGGGTACCCCGGCCCGTCTCCCCCGTTAGCCCAGCGGGGTCGCCATGCCTCCTTTCGAGCGGACAGGGGCCCGAGCAGCCTCGGGATTCGCCAGGAGGCGCTGCAGCGCCCTGGGTCCGCGTCAGGCATGGAGCTAGGACCCTCGGGGGTCCCCGGAGGGGGGGGGGGGGGGACAGGTATAACTGGCACCTGTGGGGTGGCCTCCAGGGAGTCGAGGGGACTCAGCCTTTCTCTCCGGTCACAGCCAAGGGCAATCGGGCTTCCCCTCGAATGCAGGGGCGAAGGTCGTGCTTTTCCGCGCGGCGCAGGGGGGGAAGCGGGGGTGGCCTCTCTGAATCGGGGGCGTGGCGCCTCGGGGAGCCTCTCTTGTTGCCTCTGAGAAGTCCAGGCCTCCTTTGACATCGCCAGGGGCTGCTGGGCTTCCCCTCGCCTCACGTCCAGGGAACTGGACTCGCTTGCCGATGGGGGTTCCTCGGGGACCTTTGGTCTCTTGCGGCCGGAACTGGCCCCTTGGGGCCTCTTCTCGAACCTCAGGAGAGGCGAGAGTCCCGCTCTGGAGGTGCGAGGGAATGTAGGGATTGCGATGGCATTCAGGAAGGGGATTGGACCCCCCTTTCGAGAGAGGAGGGGCCGACGGCGACGGGGGGCCCCTCGCGAGCGGCCTCTGGAGACTCAGGGTTCCGCTCGCCTGTGGACACGGGTATCCCAGGGAACCTCTGGGGGCGCCTAGAGGGAGTCCAGCCTCCGTTGCAGCGCCAGAGAGAAGGCAGGACGGCTCTCGCGTCGCTGCAGATCCCAAGGGCCCCGTCTCGCAAGGAGGGGGGCCCGGGGGACGCCCTCGCGGTGTGGCGGGAAGCCCCGCTTTCTTGGCAGGTTGGCCCGGGGATCTCGGGGGACACCTGGAGTCGCCCGCAAGGAGTCAAGCCCCGTTCGGAGCCGGAACAGGTGCCGGGGCATGCTCTCCATGCCCTGCAAGGGAAAAGCGCCTCCTCCCTCTATGGGCGTGGCCTCACGGGGGTGTTCTCGACTTGCGGCGGTGCATTCTCGAGTTGCGGCGGGTACCCCGGCCCGTCTCCCCCGTTAGCCCAGCGGGGTCGCCATGCCTCCTTTCGAGCGGACAGGGGCCCGAGCAGCCTCGGGATTCGCCAGGAGGCGCTGCAGCGCCCTGGGTCCGCGTCAGGCATGGAGCTAGGACCCTCGGGGGTCCCCGGAGGGGGGGAGGGGACAGGTATAACTGGCACCTGTGGGGTGGCCTCCAGGGAGTCGAGGGGACTCAGCCTTTCTCTCCGGTCACAGCCAAGGGCAATCGGGCTTCCCCTCGAATGCAGGGGCGAAGGTCGTGCTTTTTCCGCGCGGCGCAGGGGGAAGCGGGGGTGGCCTCTCTGAATCGGGGGCGTGGCGCCTCGGGGAGCCTCTCTTGTTGCCTCTGAGAAGTCCAGGCCTCCTTTGACATCGCCAGGGGCTGCTGGGCTTCCCCTCGCCTCACGTCCAGGGAACTGGACTCGCTTGCCGATGGGGGTTCCTCGGGGACCTTTGGTCTTGCGGCCGGAACTGGCCCCTTGGGGCCTCTTCTCGAACCTCAGGAGAGGCGAGAGTCCCGCTCTGGAGGTGCGAGGGAATGTAGGGATTGCGATGGCATTCAGGAAGGGGATTGGACCCCCCTTTCGAGAGGAGGGGCCGACGGCGACGGGGGGCCCCTCGCGAGCGGCCTCTGGAGACTCAGGGTTCCGCTCGCCTGTGTGGACACGGGTATCCCAGGGAACCTCTGGGGGCGCCTAGAGGGAGTCCAGCCTCCGTTGCAGCGCCAGAGAGAAGGCAGGACGGCTCTCGCGTCGCTGCAGATCCCAAGGGCCCCGTCTCGCAAGGAGGGGGGCCCGGGGGACGCCCTCGCGGTGTGGCGGGAAGCCCCGCTTTCTTGGCAGGTTGGCCCGGGGATCTCGGGGGACACCTGGAGTCGCCCGCAAGGAGTCAAGCCCCGTTCGGAGCCGGAACAGGTGCCGGGGCATGCTCTCCATGCCCTGCAAGGGAAAAGCGCCTCCTCCCTCTATGGGCGTGGCCTCACGGGGGTGTTCTCGACTTGCGGCGGTGCATTCTCGAGTTGCGGCGGGTACCCCGGCCCGTCTCCCCCGTTAGCCCAGCGGGGTCGCCATGCCTCCTTTCGAGCGGACAGGGGCCCGAGCAGCCTCGGGATTCGCCAGGAGGCGCTGCAGCGCCCTGGGTCCGCGTCAGGCATGGAGCTAGGACCCTCGGGGGTCCCCGGAGGGGGGGGGAGGGGACAGGTATAACTGGCACCTGTGGGGTGGCCTCCAGGGAGTCGAGGGGACTCAGCCTTTCTCTCCGGTCACAGCCAAGGGCAATCGGGCTTCCCCTCGAATGCAGGGGCGAAGGTCGTGCTTTTCCGCGCGGCGCAGGGGGAAGCGGGGGTGGCCTCTCTGAATCGGGGGCGTGGCGCCTCGGGGAGCCTCTCTTGTTGCCTCTGAGAAGTCCAGGCCTCCTTTGACATCGCCAGGGGCTGCTGGGCTTCCCCTCGCCTCACGTCCAGGGAACTGGACTCGCTTGCCGATGGGGGTTCCTCGGGGACCTTTGGTCTTGCGGCCGGAACTGGCCCCTTGGGGCCTCTTCTCGAACCTCAGGAGAGGCGAGAGTCCCGCTCTGGAGGTGCGAGGGAATGTAGGGATTGCGATGGCATTCAGGAAGGGGATTGGACCCCCCTTTCGAGAGGAGGGGCCGACGGCGACGGGGGGCCCCTCGCGAGCGGCCTCTGGAGACTCAGGGTTCCGCTCGCCTGTGGACACGGGTATCCCAGGGAACCTCTGGGGGCGCCTAGAGGGAGTCCAGCCTCCGTTGCAGCGCCAGAGAGAAGGCAGGACGGCTCTCGCGTCGCTGCAGATCCCAAGGGCCCCGTCTCGCAAGGAGGGGGGCCCGGGGGCCGCCCTCGCGGTGTGGCGGGAAGCCCCGCTTTCTTGGCAGGTTGGCCCGGGGATCTCGGGGGACACCTGGAGTCGCCCGCAAGGAGTCAAGCCCCGTTCGGAGCCGGAACAGGTGCCGGGGCATGCTCTCCATGCCCTGCAAGGGAAAAGCGCCTCCTCCCTCTATGGGCGTGGCCTCACGGGGGTGTTCTCGACTTGCGGCGGTGCATTCTCGAGTTGCGGCGGGTACCCCGGCCCGTCTCCCCCGTTAGCCCAGCGGGGTCGCCATGCCTCCTTTCGAGCGGACAGGGGCCCGAGCAGCCTCGGGATTCGCCAGGAGGCGCTGCAGCGCCCTGGGTCCGCGTCAGGCATGGAGCTAGGACCCTCGGGGGTCCCCGGAGGGGGGGAGGGGACAGGTATAACTGGCACCTGTGGGGTGGCCTCCAGGGAGTCGAGGGGACTCAGCCTTTCTCTCCGGTCACAGCCAAGGGCAATCGGGCTTCCCCTCGAATGCAGGGGCGAAGGTCGTGCTTTTCCGCGCGCGCGCGCAGGGGAAGCGGGGGGTGGCCTCTCTGAATCGGGGGCGTGGCGCCTCGGGGAGCCTCTCTTGTTGCCTCTGAGAAGTCCAGGCCTCCTTTGACATCGCCAGGGGCTGCTGGGCTTCCCCTCGCCTCACGTCCAGGGAACTGGACTCGCTTGCCGATGGGGGTTCCTCGGGGACCTTTGGTCTTGCGGCCGGAACTGGCCCCTTGGGGCCTCTTCTCGAACCTCAGGAGAGGCGAGAGTCCCGCTCTGGAGGTGCGAGGGAATGTAGGGATTGCGATGGCATTCAGGAAGGGGATTGGACCCCCCCCTTCGAGAGGAGGGGCCGACGGCGACGGGGGGGGGGGCCCCGCGAGCGGCCTCTGGAGACTCAGGGTTCCGCTCGCCTGTGGACACGGGTATCCCAGGGAACCTCTGGGGGCGCCTAGAGGGAGTCCAGTCCAGCCTCCGTTGCAGCGCCAGAGAGAAGGCAGGACGGCTCTCGCGTCGCTGCAGAGATCCCAAGGGCCCCGTCTCGCAAGGAGGGGGGCCCGGGGGGGACGCCCTCGCGGTGTGGCGGGAAGCCCCGCTTTCTTGGCAGGTTGGCCCGGGGATCTCGGGGGACACCTGGAGTCGCCCGCAAGGAGTCAAGCCCCGTTCGGAGCCGGAACAGGTGCCGGGGCATGCTCTCCATGCCCTGCAAGGGAAAAAAAAAGCTCTCTCCTCCTCTATGGGCGTGGCCTCACGGGGGTGTTCTCGACTTGCGGCGGTGCATTCTCGAGTTGCGGCGGGTACCCCGGCCCGTCTCCCCCCCCGTTAGCCCAGCGGGGTCGCCATGCCTCCTTTCGAGCGGACAGGGGCCCGAGCAGCCTCGGGATTCGCCAGGAGGCGCTGCAGCGCCCTGGGTCCGCGTCAGGCATGGAGCTAGGACCCTCGGGGGTCCCCGGGAGGGGGGGGGGGAGGGGACAGGTATAACTGGCACCTGTGGGGGGTGGCCTCCAGGGAGTCGAGGGGACTCAGCCTTTCTCTCTCCGGTCACAGCCAAGGGCAATCGGGCTTCCCCTCGAATGCAGGGGCGAAGGTCGTGCTTTTCCCCGCGCGCGCGCAGGGGGAAGCGGGGGTGGCCTCTCTGAATCGGGGGCGTGGCGCCTCGGGGAGCCTCTCTTGTTGCCTCTGAGAAGTCCAGGCCTCCTTTGACATCGCCAGGGGCTGCTGGGCTTCCCCTCGCCCTCACGTCCAGGGAACTGGACTCGCTTGCCGATGGGGGTTCCTCGGGGACCTTTGGTCTTGCGGCCGGAACTGGCCCCTTGGGGCCTCTTCTCGAACCTCAGGAGAGGCGAGAGTCCCGCTCTGGAGGTGCGAGGGAATGTAGGGATTGCGATGGCATTCAGGAAGGGGATTGGACCCCCCCCCTCGAGAGGAGGGGGCGACGGCGACGGGGGGGGCCCTCGCGAGCGGCGCTCTGGAGACTCAGGGTTTCCGCGCTCGCCTGTGGACACGGGTATCCCAGGGAACCTCCTCTGGGGGCCTAGAGAGGGAGTCCAGCCTCCGTTGCAGCGCCAGAGAGAAGGCAGGACGGCTCTCGCGTCGCTGCAGATCCCAAGGGCCCCGTCTCGCAAGGAGGGGGGGGGCCCGGGGGACGCCCTCGCGGTGTGGCGGGAAGCCCCGCTTTCTTGGCAGGTTGGCCCGGGGGATCTCGGGGGACACCTGGAGTCGCCCGCAAGGAGTCAAGCCCCGTTCGGAGCCGGAAAGGTTGCCGGGGCATGCTCTCCATGCCCTGCAAGGGAAAAGCGCCTCCTCCCTCTATGGGCGTGGCCTCACGGGGGGTGTTCTCGACTTGCGGCGGTGCATTCTCGAGTTGCGGCGGGTACCCCGGCCCGTCTCCCCCGTTAGCCCAGCGGGGTCGCCATGCCTCCTTTCGAGCGGACAGGGGCCCGAGCAGCCTCGGGATTCGCCAGGAGGCGCGCAGCGCGCCCTGGGTCCGCGTCAGGCATGGAGCTAGGAGGACCCTCGGGGGTCCCCGGAGGAGGGGGGGGGGGGACAGGTATAAACTGGCACCTGTGGGGTGGGCCTCCAGGGAGTCGAGGGGACTCAGCCTTTCTCTCCGGTCACAGCCAAGGGCAATCGGGGCTTCCCCTCGAATGCAGGGGCGAAGGTCGTGCTTTTTTCGCGCGGCGCAGGGGGGGAAGCGGGGGGTGGCCCTCTCTGAATCGGGGGCGTGGCGCCTCGGGGAGCCTCTCTTGTTGCCTCTGAGAAGTCCAGGCCTCCTTTGACATCGCCAGGGGCTGCGGGGCTTCCCCTCGCCTCACGTCCAGGGAACTGGACTCGCTTGCCGATGGGGGTTCCTCGGGGACCTTTGGTCTTGCGGCCGGAACTGGCCCCTTGGGGCCTCTTCTCGAACCTCAGGAGAGGCGAGAGTCCCCCGCTCTGGAGGTGCGAGGGAATGTAGGGATTGCGATGGCATTCAGGAAGGGGATTGGACCCCCCTTTCGAGAGGACAAGGGCCCCGTCTCGCAAGGAGGGGGGCCCGGGGGACGCCCTCGCGGTGTGGCGGGAAGCCCCGCTTTCTTGGCAGGTTGGCCCGGGGATCTCTCGGGGGACACCTGGAGTCGCCCGCAAGGAGTCAAGCCCCGTTCGGAGCCGGAACAGGTGCCGGGGCATGCTCTCCATGCCCTGCAAGGGAAAAGCGCCTCCTCCCTCTATGGGCGTGGCCTCACGGGGGTGTTCTCGACTTGCGGCGGTGCATTCTCGAGTTGCGGCGGGTACCCCGGCCCGTCTCCCCCCCGTTAGCCCAGCGGGGTCGCCATGCCTCCTTTCGAGCGGACAGGGGGCCCGAGCAGCCTCGGGATTCGCCAGGAGGCGCTGCAGCGCCCTGGGTCCGCGTCAGGCATGGAGCTAGGACCCTCGGGGGTCCCCGGAGGGGGGGGAGGGGACAGGTATAACTGGCACCTGTGGGGTGGCCTCCAGGGAGTCGAGGGGACTCAGCCTTTCTCTCCGGTTCACAGCCAAGGGCAATCGGGCTTCCCCTCGAATGCAGGGGCGAAGGTCGTGCTTTTTCGCGCGCGGCGCAGGGGGAAGCGGGGGGGCCTCTGCCTCTCTCTGAATCGGGGGCGTGGCGCCTCGGGGAGCCTCTCTTGTGTGTGCCTCTGAGAAGTCCAGAGGGAGTCCAGCCTCCGTTGCAGCGCCAGAGAGAAGGCAGGACGGCTCTCGCGTCGCTGCAGATCCCAAGGGCCCCGTCTCGCAAGGAGGGGGGCCCGGGGGACGCCCTCGCGGTGTGGCGGGAAGCCCCGCTTTCTTGGCAGGTTGGCCCGGGGATCTCGGGGGACACCTGGAGTCGCCCGCAAGGAGTCAAGCCCCGTTCGGAGCCGGAACAGGTGCCGGGGCATGCTCTCCATGCCCTGCAAGGGAAAAACGCGCCTCCTCCCTCTATGGGCGTGGCCCTCACGGGGGTGTTCTCGACTTGCGGCGGTGCATTCTCGAGTTGCGGCGGGTACCCCGGTGCCGGGGCCCGTCTCCCCCGTTAGCCCAGCGGGGTCGCCATGCCTCCTTTCGAGCGGACAGGGGGCCCGAGCAGCCTCGGGATTCGCCAGGAGGCGCTGCAGCGCCCTGGGTCCTGGGTCGGTCAGGCATGGAGCTAGGACCCTCGGGGGTCCCCGGAGGGGGGGAGGGGGGGACAGGTATAACTGGCACCGATGTGGGGTGGCCTCCAGGGAGTCGAGGGGGACTCAGCCCCTTTCTCTCCGGTCACAGCCCAAGGGCAATCGGGCTTCCCCTCGAATGCAGGGGCGAAGGTCGTGCTTTTCCGCGCGGCGCAGGGGGGGTAAGCGGGGGTGGCCTCTCTGAATCGGGGCGTGGCGCCTCGGGGAGCCTCTCTTGTTGCCTCTGAGAAAGTCCAGGCCTCCTTTGACATCGCCAGGGGCTGCTGGGCTTCCCCTCGCCTCACGTCCAGGGAACTGGACTTCGCTTGCCGATGGGGGGTCCTCTCGGGGACCTTTGGTCTTGCGGCCGGAACTGGCCCCTTGGGGCCTCTTCTCGAACCTCAGGAGTAGGCGAGAGTCCCGCTCTGGAGGGTGCGAGGGAATGTAGGGATTGCGATGGCATTCAGGAAGGGGATTGGACCCCCCTTTCGAGAGGAGGGGCCGACGGCGACGGGGGTCCCCTCGCGAGCGGCCTCTGGAGACTCAGGGTTCCGCTCGCCTGTGGGACACGGGTATCCCAGGGAACCTCTGGGGGCGCCTATAGAGGGAGTCCAGCCTCCGTTGCAGCGCCAGAGAGAAGGCAGGACGGCTCTCGCGTCGCTGCAAGATCCCAAGGGCCCCGTCTCGCAAGGAGGGGGGCCCCGGGGGGGGACGCCCTCGCGGTGGTGGCGGGAAGCCCCGCTTTCTTGGCAGGTTGGCCCGGGGATCTCGGGGGACACCTGGAGTCGCCCGCAAGGAGTCAAGCCCCGTTCGGAGCCGGAAACAGGTGCCGGGGCATGCTCTCCATGCCCTGCAAGGGAAAATAGCGCCTCCTCCCTCTATGGGCGTGGCCTCACGGGGGTGTTCTCGACTTGCGGCGGCGTGCATTCTCGAGGTTGCGGCGGGTACCCCGGCCAGTCTCCCCCGTTAGCCCAGCGGGGGTCGCCATGCCTCCTTTCGAGGGACACGGTAAAGGAAACGAGCAGCCTCGGCGTTCGCCAGGAGGCGCTTGCAGCGCCCTGGGTCCGCGTCAGGCATGGAGCTAGGACCCTCGGGGGTCCCCGGAGGGGGGGAAATGGGGACAGGTATAACTGGCCACCTGTGGGGTGGCCTCCAGGGAGTCCCGAGGGGACTTCAGCCTTTTCTCTCCGGTCACAGCCAAGGGCAATCGGGCATCCCCCAGGGAAGGGCAATCGGGCTTTTTTTTCCCCTCGAATGCAGGGGCGAAGGTCGTGCTTTTCCGCCCGGCGCAAGGGGGGGGGCGGGGGTGGCCTCTCTGAAATCGGGGGGCGTGGCGCCTCGGGGAGCCTCTCTTGTTGCCTCTGAGAAGTCCAGGCCTCCTTTGACATCGCCAGGGCTGCTGGGCTTCCCCCTCGCCTCACGTCCAGGGAAATACTGGACTCGCCTTGCCGATGGGGGGTTCCTCGGGGACCTTTGGTCTTGCGGCCGGAACTGGCCCCTTGGGGCCTCTTCTCGAACCTCAGGAGAGGCGAGAGTCCCGCTCTGGAGGTGCGAGGAAATGTAGGGATTGCGGTGGCATTCAGGAAGGGGATTGGACACCCCTTTCGAGAGGAGGGGCCGACGGCGACGGGGGGGGCCCCTCGCGAGCTGGCCTCTGGAGATCTCAGGGTTCCGCTCGCCTGTGGACACGGGTATCCCAGGGAACCTCTGGGGGCGCCTAGAGGGAGTCCAGCCTCCGTTGCAGCGCCAGAGAGAAGGCAGGACGGCTCTCGCGTCGTTGCTGCAGAATCCCAAGGGCCCCGTTTCCGCAAGGAGGGGGGCCAAGGGGACGCCCTCAGCGCGTTGTTAGTATTATTGTTTTATGTGGCGGGTATAGCCCCCCTTTCTTGGGCAGCTTTGGCCCGGGGATCGCGTGGGACACCTGGAGTCGCCCACATAAAGACGTCAAGCCCCGTTCGGTAGCGGGAAACAGGTGCCGGGGCATGCTCTCCATGCCCTGCAAGGGGAAAACTGGAAAAAAGCGCCTCCTCCCTCTAAGGGCGTTAGCACTCACGGGGATGTGTTCTCCCGACTTGAGGCGCGTGCATCTCGAGTTGCTGGCAGGGTTACCCCGGCCCGTCCTCCCCCGTTAAGCCCAGCCTTGTCCGCCATGCCTCCTTTGAAGCGGATAGGGGCCTTTTTTTGTTATCCGAGCAAGCCTCGGGATTCGCCAGGAGGCGCTGCATGCGGCCTGCTGTCCGCGTTCATGCATGGAGACTTAGGACCCTCGGGGGTTCCCGGGGGGGGGATGGTGACAGGTTATAACTGGGCAACCTGTGGGGTGCCCTCCAGGCCCGGAAAAAGGGGTTACTCAACCTTTCTCTCCTCCCCCGTCACAGCCAAGGGCAAATAGTGGCCTTCCCCCGAAATGCAGGGTTTTTTAAGGTCCGTGGCTTTTCGCCGCTGGCGCGAAGGGGGGAAGCGGAGGGTTGGCCTGCTCTGAATCGGGGGCGTGGCGCCTCGGGAGCCTTACTCTTGTTGCTTCTGAGATGTCCAGGCCTCCTTTGACATCGCCAGGGTGCTTGTCTGGGATTCCCCCCCCCTCACGTCCAGGGAAAAACTGGACTCGGCTTGCCCGATGGGGGTTCCTCGGGGACCTTTGGGTCTTTAAAAAAATACGGCCGGAACTGGCCCCTTGGGTTTGCCTCTTCTCGAACCCCATGTGAAGAGAGGCGAGAGTCCCGCCCTGGAGGGTGCGAGGGAAATGTAGGGATTGCTTGATGGGCTTCAGGACAGGGGATTGGACCCCCCTTTCGAGGAGGAGGGGCCGACGGGCGACGGGGGGCCCCCCGAAAACCGGGGGCCCCCCCCCCGAAAAACGGGGGGGGGGGGGGGCCCGCCCGACAGGTGCCGGGGCATGCTCTCCATGCCCTGCAAGGGAAAAGCGCCTCCTCCCTCTATGGGCGTGGCCTCACGGGGGTGTTCTCGACTTGCGGCGGTGCATTCTCGAGTTGCGGCGGGTACCCCGGCCCGTCTCCCCCGTTAGCCCAGCGGGGTCGCCATGCCTCCTTTCGAGCGGACAGGGGCCCGAGCAGCCTCGGGATTCGCCAGGAGGCGCTGCAGCGCCCTGGGTCCGCGTCAGGCATGGAGCTAGGACCCTCGGGGGTCCCCGGAGGGGGGGGGAGGGGACAGGTATAACTGGCACCTGTGGGGTGGCCTCCAGGGAGTCGAGGGGACTCAGCCTTTCTCTCCGGTCACAGCCAAGGGCAATCGGGCTTCCCCTCGAATGCAGGGGCGAAGGTCGTGCTTTTCCGCGCGGCGCAGGGGGAAGCGGGGGGTGGCCTCTCTGAATCGGGGGCGTGGCGCCTCGGGGAGCCTCTCTTGTTGCCTCTGAGAAGTCCAGGCCTCCTTTGACATCGCCAGGGGCTGCTGGGCTTCCCCTCGCCTCACGTCCAGGGAACTGGACTCGCTTGCCGATGGGGGTTCCTCGGGGACCTTTGGTCTTGCGGCCGGAACTGGCCCCTTGGGGCCTCTTCTCGAACCTCAGGAGAGGCGAGAGTCCCGCTCTGGAGGTGCGAGGGAATGTAGGGATTGCGATGGCATTCAGGAAGGGGATTGGACCCCCCTTTCGAGAGGAGGGGCCGACGGCGACGGGGGGCCCCTCGCGAGCGGCCTCTGGAGACTCAGGGTTCCGCTCGCCTGTGGACACGGGTATCCCAGGGAACCTCTGGGGGCGCCTAGAGGGAGTCCAGCCTCCGTTGCAGCGCCAGAGAGAAGGCAGGACGGCTCTCGCGTCGCTGCAGATCCCAAGGGCCCCGTCTCGCAAGGAGGGGGGCCCGGGGGACGCCCTCGCGGTGTGGCGGGAAGCCCCGCTTTCTTGGCAGGTTGGCCCGGGGATCTCGGGGGACACCTGGAGTCGCCCGCAAGGAGTCAAGCCCCGTTCGGAGCCGGAACAGGTGCCGGGGCATGCTCTCCATGCCCTGCAAGGGAAAAGCGCCTCCTCCCTCTATGGGCGTGGCCTCACGGGGGTGTTCTCGACTTGCGGCGGTGCATTCTCGAGTTGCGGCGGGTACCCCGGCCCGTCTCCCCCGTTAGCCCAGCGGGGTCGCCATGCCTCCTTTCGAGCGGACAGGGGCCCGAGCAGCCTCGGGATTCGCCAGGAGGCGCTGCAGCGCCCTGGGTCCGCGTCAGGCATGGAGCTAGGACCCTCGGGGGTCCCCGGAGGGGGGGAGGGGACAGGTATAACTGGCACCTGTGGGGTGGCCTCCAGGGAGTCGAGGGGACTCAGCCTTTCTCTCCGGTCACAGCCAAGGGCAATCGGGCTTCCCCTCGAATGCAGGGGCGAAGGTCGTGCTTTTCCGCGCGGCACAGGGGGGAAGCGGGGGTGGCCTCTCTGAATCGGGGGCGTGGCGCCTCGGGGAGCCTCTCTTGTTGCCTCTGAGAAGTCCAGGCCTCCTTTGACATCGCCAGGGGCTGCTGGGCTTCCCCTCGCCTCACGTCCAGGGAACTGGACTCGCTTGCCGATGGGGGTTCCTCGGGGACCTTTGGTCTTGCGGCCGGAACTGGCCCCTTGGGGCCTCTTCTCGAACCTCAGGAGAGGCGAGAGTCCCGCTCTGGAGGTGCGAGGGAATGTAGGGATTGCGATGGCATTCAGGAAGGGGATTGGACCCCCCTTTCGAGAGGAGGGGCCGACGGCGACGGGGGGCCCCTCGCGAGCGGCCTCTGGAGACTCAGGGTTCCGCTCGCCTGTGGACACGGGTATCCCAGGGAACCTCTGGGGGCGCCTAGAGGGAGTCCAGCCTCCGTTGCAGCGCCAGAGAGAAGGCAGGACGGCTCTCGCGTCGCTGCAGATCCCAAGGGCCCCGTCTCGCAAGGAGGGGGGGCCCGGGGGACGCCCTCGCGGTGTGGCGGGAAGCCCCGCTTTCTTGGCAGGTTGGCCCGGGGATCTCGGGGGACACCTGGAGTCGCCCGCAAGGAGTCAAGCCCCGTTCGGAGCCGGAAACAGGTGCCGGGGCATGCTCTCCATGCCCTGCAAGGGAAAAGCGCCTCCTCCCTCTATGGGCGTGGCCTCACGGGGGTGTTCTCGACTTGCGGCGGTGCATTCTCGAGTTGCGGCGGGTACCCCGGCCCGTCTCCCCCGTTAGCCCAGCGGGGTCGCCATGCCTCCTTTCGAGCGGACAGGGGCCCGAGCAGCCTCGGGATTCGCAGGAGGCGCTGCAGCGCCCTGGGTCCGCGTCAGGCATGGAGCTAGGACCCTCGGGGGTCCCCGGAGGGGGGGAGGGGACAGGTATAACTGGCACCTGTGGGGTGGCCTCCAGGGAGTCGAGGGGACTCAGCCTTTCTCTCCGGTCACAGCCAAGGGCAATCGGGCTTCCCCTCGAATGCAGGGGCGAAGGTCGTGCTTTTCCGCGCGGCGCAGGGGGGAAGCGGGGGGGTGGCCTCTCTGAATCGGGGGCGTGGCGCCTCGGGGAGCCTCTCTTGTTGCCTCTGAGAAGTCCAGGCCTCCTTTGACATCGCCAGGGGCTGCTGGGCTTCCCCTCGCCTCACGTCCAGGGAACTGGACTCGCTTGCCGATGGGGGTTCCTCGGGGACCTTTGGTCTTGCGGCCGGAACTGGCCCCTTGGGGCCTCTTCTCGAACCTCAGGAGAGGCGAGAGTCCCGCTCTGGAGGTGCGAGGGAATGTAGGGATTGCGATGGCATTCAGGAAGGGAATTGGACCCCCCTTTCGAGAGGAGGGGCCGACGGCGACGGGGGGCCCCTCGCGAGCGGCCTCTGGAGACTCAGGGTTCCGCTCGCCTGTGGACACGGGTATCCCAGGGAACCTCTGGGGGCGCCTAGAGGGAGTCCAGCCTCCGTTGCAGCGCCAGAGAGAAGGCAGGACGGCTCTCGAGTCGCTGCAGATCCCAAGGGCCCCGTCTCGCAAGGAGGGGGGCCCGGGGGACGCCCTCGCGGTGTGGCGGGAAGCCCCGCTTTCTTGGCAGGTTGGCCCGGGGATCTCGGGGGACACCTGGAGTCGCCCGCAAGGAGTCAAGCCCCGTTCGGAGCCGGAACAGGTGCCGGGGCATGCTCTCCATGCCCTGCAAGGGAAAAGCGCCTCCTCCCTCTATGGGCGTGGCCTCACGGGGGTGTTCTCGACTTGCGGCGGTGCATTCTCGAGTTGCGGCGGGTACCCCGGCCCGTCTCCCCCGTTAGCCCAGCGGGGTCGCCATGCCTCCTTTCGAGCGGACAGGGGCCCGAGCAGCCTCGGGGAGATTCGCCAGGAGGCGCTGCAGCGCCCCTGGGTCCGCGTCAGGCATGGAGCTAGGACCCTCGGGGGTCCCCGGAGGGGGGGGAGGGGACAGGTATAACTGGCACCTGTGGGGTGGCCTCCAGGGAGTCGAGGGGACTCAGCCCTTTCTCTCTCGGTCACAGCCAAGGGCAATCGGGCTTCCCCTCGAATGCAGGGGCGAAGGTCGTGCTTTTCCGCGCGGCGCAGGGGGAAGCGGGGGTGGCCTCTCTGAATCGGGGGCGTGGCGCCTCGGGGAGCCTCTCTTGTTGCCTCTGAGAAGTCCAGGCCTCCTTTGACATCGCCAGGGGCTGCTGGGCTTCCCCTCGCCTCACGTCCAGGGAACTGGACTCGCTTGCCGATGGGGGTTCCTCGGGGACCTTTGGTCTTGCGGCCGGGAACTGGCCCCTTGGGGCCTCTTCGGAGGTGCGAGGGAATGTAGGGATATAGCGATGGCATTCAGGAAGGGGATTGGACCCCCTTTCGAGAGGAGGGGCCGACGGCGACGGGGGGCCCCTCGCGAGCGGCCTCTGGAGACTCAGGGTTCCGCTCGCCTGTGGACACGGGTATCCCAGGGAACCTCTGGGGGCGCCTAGAGGGAGTCCACCTCCGTTGCAGCGGGGGGCAAAGCGC
>JAGTYA010001060.1:0-14480 GCA_024291935.2 Okapia johnstoni | reverse complement strand
AACTTTTTTTTTTTATAGAAAAAATGAAGTTGGGACCAAAAAGAAAGCTGAGTGCTGAAGATTTTGATGCTTTAAAAACTGTGGTGCTGGAGAAGACTCTTGAGAGTCCCTTGGACTTCAAGGAAATCAAACCAGTCAATCCTAAAGGAAATTAATCCTCAATTTTCATTGGAAGGACATATACTGAAGCTGAAGTTTCAGTACTTTGGCCACCTAATGCAAAAAGCTGACCCCTGGGAAAGATCCTAAATGCGGGAAAGATTGAAGGCAGGAAAAGGGGGATGAAGAGGATGATATGGTTGGATGGCATCACCGACTCAATGGCCATGAGTTTGGGAGCAAACCCCAAAGAGATATTTGAAGGCCGGAAGTCCAGGGGGCACAAAGAGTTGGACATGACTGAGTGACTGAACAACAACATAGTGCATAGAGCATAGAGTTCCCATTATGCGGGGTACAGAAACACATTTATTCACATAAAAAACATGCATAGCATGTAAGTTTATATGCATATGTGGAGCTACTGTTTGTAGGGTAGAGCACAATATATTCTTACTATTTTATATATATTATATAATTCTTAGAGCACTATATATTCTTATATATATTTATATACATATATAAAAAATATATGCATGTATATACATACATATATCTACATAAAAAAAATAAATGTGATGACTATATATGAGTTTAAAGTGATGTTGCTTTCATGTCTGACTCTTTGCACCCCATAGACTGTAGCCCACCGGGCTCCTCCATCCATGGACTTTTCCCAGGCAAGAGTACTGGGTGAGTTGCCATTTCCTTCTCCGGGGATCTTCCTGACCAGGGATTGAACCCAGTTCTCCCCATTGCAGGCAGACGCTTTACCATATGAGTTAGTATATATCTAAATATTCCATAAAGTTTATTTTCTCTCTGGAATCTCTCTGATAAAATAAAAGTACAGAGCTTGGTGTTTGCATACATAACACTTGTATGCATTTTTAAATTTACCCGCCCATGTAAACAGTATTTTCAACATCCATACACTTACAAGTTACAGTTCAGCTTGTTCTTATATTAACGGGAAAAAAAAAAAAAAACCAAACCTGCTGGATGCTTCAAAGTTGAACAGACGTTGAGGACCACTTGTCACAATGTCTTAAAATTGGTAGGTTCAATCTACACAAACTTACATTTATTCATCATTTCTCATAGCTTATCCACTACCATGCACAGAGATGATTCCAGAATTTGAGAGAAGGATGATTATTTCAACTTTTAGCATCTTATGGGAGGTGAATAAATATTCATTGAGAAAGTGTTCTGTGTTTTGCAGATTCTAAGCCTTACTGAAAATAATTTTTACTTGTCTTTTCTCTTACTTCCCCTTCATATCCTAGAAGTTGCTGGATGTTTTTTTCTCAAACAGTTTGCTAGAAGTTTTGCAGACCTCTCATTTAGGAAGGGCCTGCTGACTTTTTGTTGCTGTTGTTGACGAGGAGATGAGCAGACCAAATAAATATGCACAGGAATCCTGAGCACATAATAATAATAAGCATTGCTGAGAATTCCCCTCAACTCTATTGTTAACTTGGCACACTGTGTTCTGATTTGTTAAACAAAGAAAGCAGCAAAGTTGGGAGTACCTAATGAGACAGCAAATGCTCCTGATGTCACCCGTGAGAATCCAAGAATCACAGGGAGTGTGTCTATCACACCTCTAAGGACCAACTTCAGTCCTAACCTCTGAGGCTCCTTCTAGTTTTAAAATTCCATTTTATGATTGAAAAACTTCCTCCCTTTTCTAGTGAATAAAGCACAAGATCCAAATCTCTCATGAATAGACAAATGATCCCCAAGCCCTTTGTGGAATTGCTTTTATATCACTGATGGTCTGTGCACCTCATTTGAAATCTCCAGTTCTAAAACTCAAATTAAAGTGACAATGGTATATTGGGTTATACATCACATATATTAACCCCCCCTGCCCCCCCGAAACCTCAACCCTTGGTAGAATAAAATTGGGGAAACCTTCAAAGACTGTCTGGGGTATCTTTTAAAGCTGAAAAAAAGCATATTCTTTTAACCAAAAATTCACCTCAGGTTTATTCAAAGAAAACTAACAAAATTATATCTTAAAAAAATATTTTAATAGTCCCATACTGGGAAACTACTTCGTGCCCCTAAAAGTAGACTAAGTCACAAAACATGGCATGTCACTTTCTTAATAATATTAACAAGCAAGAGACTCAACACAATTATTATACAAAAAAAATGGATGATCTCACAATCAAATGAAGTTAAAAATAAGACATAAAAGACAATTTTTGTTAAGGAACATGTGAGTGTGCATGCTAATAGCTTATCGTGTCTGCCCTTTTGAAATCCGCCCATGGGATTCTCCAGGCAACAATATTGGAATTCACCATGCCTCCTCCAGGGAAATTTTCCTGCCCCAGGATCAAACCCACATATCTATGTCACCTGCACTTATATCCGGGAAACCAAAACGGGGGCTCTGTAATAACCTAGGGGGTGGTATGGGGGGGGAAGGTGGAGGGGGGTCAAAGGGACATTTTAACTATGGCGATTCTTTTTTGATTTTTGGCAGAAACCAACAAAATTCTGTAAAGAATAACCTAAATTTAAAAAAAATTAACTTAAAAATTAATTGTTTTAATTTCATTCAAAAAATTTTTAGATTAAAACTAATATATAAGTGTTAGAAGTCAGAGAGTAATACCTTTGGGGAAGGAGAATTAAAGACACAAAAGGGGGCTGATATGTTCGTTTCTTCATCTGATGCTGAAGGGTGAGTTCATGGAAATTTGAAAGTTCTCATACGTATTATTAATTGCAAAGAAACAAAAACCAAATACTATTGAAAATAAAATTTTACTCATTTCTGGTATTACCAAAACGATATTCTACATAATAACTATAATTAACAGATTAGGTTTTTCCAGGTTACAAATGTTTTTTTTGTATCCCCTTTTTATCAAACAGCTCATGCAACTCAACAAAAAAAACCCAAATAACCCAAATTGAAAAATAAGCAAAGAAACCCAAAAGACATTTTTACCAAAAAGAAACACAGAAGGCCAAGAAAAAGAAAAAATCCAATACTGTTTAATTAATAGAGAACTGCAAAATTAAAAATCAATGATACCAACTCACATTTTTTCAGAATGGCCATCAAAAAAGTCTAAAATACCAAATGCTGGGGGGGGTGTGCCAAAAAGGGGAAACCCTTCTACACTGTTGGGAGGAATTAAGTTGGGGGCAACCACTAAGGAAAACAGAATGAACTTTTTCACAAAACAAAAAAAGAATTACCAATGATTGGCAACCCCATCCGGGGGAATAAAATTATACAAAACTATAATTCAAAAAGAAACATGCAGTCTATGTTCATAGCAACACTATTCACAATACCAAAGGCATAGAAACTCTAGAGTCCACAACAGATGAAAAGAAAGAAAATGTGGTACACAACAATGGAATAATTACTCATCCATAAAAAGAACAAAACAAGCCATCAAGCTACGACATGGATGCCAAAAGGACTGACACAAAAGGTAAAGTAATTAAAAAAAGGCAAATACAAATGACACGTGATATCACTACATATAAATCTAATATATACAAAATAACCTATAAAAGAAACAGAAACGGGTTCACAGAAAAGGGAAACGACCAACAGACATGACAACAACCCAAAAAGGGAACACTGGGGCAGGGAGGGAAATGGGGGGTTTGGGGTTTTTAGCAATAAACCAGTATATACAAAGAATCACAAGAGGTCCAGCACGAAAACAAAATTTTTCAATGCCATATGATAACCATAAGGGAAAGAATATGCAAAAGACCATATATATATAAAATAATATAAATAACTGAAACATTTTGCTATAGAATTTAAAAAATGAAGCCCCCTCAGTCATGCCCAACTTTTTGTGCCCCCCATGGACGTAGCCCCCCACAATCCTCCTCCAGGGATTTTTCAGGCAAGAGTACGGGGGGTGGGTTTTTCCATTTCCTTCTCCAGACTTTGCTATGTACAGAAATTAAAACAACTTTGGGTAAATGAACTATTGTTTTGCTGTTTAGTTCTAATTTTTCCTTTTTGTGACCCCCATGGAAGGGGGCCCCAGGATCCCTGTCCATGGAATTCTCCAGGCAAAATCGCAGGGGGTTGCCTTTTCCTTCTCCGGGATTTCCCCCAGGGATTGAACCCACATCTTTTGGCCAGTGGATTCTCACCACTGACCCCCAAAGGGAAGCCCCAAATCAACATATTTATTTAAATTTTTAAAATACTTTTACCTTGAAAAAATTTTCTACAAATTTTAAAGGACAATTTTTGGGGAAATGATCCACTCTGGTTAATTTTAGTGAGGCCTAGGGATATCAATATTTATTTTGGAACTGTGAATAAAGGGGCAGATACCTAATGACTGAAACATCTAAGAAAAATGGTAAGGGTTTCCTAAACTGTAAAATTTCATTTTTACCCCCACACTTTCAAGTATGAAGTAAAAACTTGGGAAAAGGGTGAACTTTAAGATGTTAAAAAATTGAAATTAAGTTCTCTGGTTCCTGGCTCTTTTTTTAAGGAGATAATGCTTGCTTTTCTACTCTCTATGACTATAGAGGGATTTTGAGGGCATTGTCAAGAGAAATAACCAGAAAGAGAAGCCCAAATACCCCATAGTAGCACTTTATTTGGAATCTGGGGGAAAAAAAGGTCAAGTTCATAAAACAGAAGTAGAAAATGGTTACCGGGGGCTGGGATGGTAGGAGGATGGGAAAAGGGGAGGTGGCAAAAGGTATACCTTTCATTTAAAAAAAATAATAAGTTCTGCGGAGCCAACAAAAACAGGGTGGCAAGTTGATAACATTATATATACCATAAATTTTTTATAAATGGGGTTGCAAAGATTTGGGGCAACTCATGACGAACAATACAATTAAAATTAAAATTTGCTAAAAAGGAGAACAAATGCACCACTAAAATAAAAATGAAAATAAATACATATATCAAATCCCACAGATATACACTTTAAATATTTTACAATTTTTACTTGTCAATTACACTCATGAAGTTGGGGGAATAAAAAAACTATTGAACTCCATGCTTCCCTTTTATAATTGTATGCCAAACAGGGCAGTTCTAAGCACTTTTTTTTTTTCTGGGGGTTGAATGCTGGTAGGTTTCTGAAGACGTGGGTATCTCAGACTTAAAATTTTTAGGGTTTGCTCCTTCCAAATGAAAGTCAACATTAAAAATTTTCTCTACAGGGGGTACCAGAACCTTTTTACATCTGACCCCATTTAAAGGGGGTTTTCAATTTCAACATCAAGAGTAACTCAAAGGAATAAGCCTCTTTGAAAAAAAGTAAAACCTTAGGTAAATCGGTTCAGAGATCACATCTTCCTGTGAGAAACTCACATTTCTAAAGTTCAACAGAAAAAAAAACAAGTCCCACTAAAAAAACAGGCCACTAATGTATAAACAAGATTTTGCCCCAGGATCAAAGTTATCTTTGCCACTTAAATTGTTTCTTTCTTTTGGCTATTTTTTCCCCCTTTGCTAAGACGGTATCTTAGCGATGTTTATTTTTTACTTCTTTGTCTTAATCTCTGGACACCTCCATGAGACCTCTAAATTTACTTTTCATGGGAAAAATAATAGAAAAGGGTTTGGGAACATAGATAGGGAAAAAAATCTTCAAAGGGTTTTTTTAAACCAAGATGCTGAAGCTGCAATACACCCCTGCAAACTCAGTTATTTAGAAAAGCATTGTTCTCCAAAAGCGGGATTTAACTACTCTGACACCCGGAAAACCAAATTTCACAGTGAATCAAAAATCTTAGTGAGTGTACCCTGGGGCTTTAAAAAAACAAAATCTAAATCTTTTAATGAGGAAAACTTCTGATGACGGAAGCCTTGGTTGATGGAACCCCAACCCCTTAACATGTTTCAGTAAAGGACATAGGTTTGGGTTCAACCCTTAGGCAAAGCCTCAATTTTCAAAGGACAAGTGGCAAATGCTACATTCTACTGAACCCTTGTCCTAGCCCCTTCAGAGAACTGAAGCAGCCCCCGGGGAATTGTGGTGAAACTACATGCTATGGGAAAATAAGAACTTACATCCTGAATAAATTTAGTAACCTTGTTTTAAATCAATTTTTTCCTTACCTCTTTTATCTATGTAGGGATCAATAAATTACTAGTAATATGAATTAAAAAAAACTCCATGTAAACGACAGCGGGTGTGCAGCCCTGGAACGGGACGCCCCGAGAGATTCCCATCCAAGGTAAGAGAAACCCCCATATGCTACTGGAGATCAGGGGAGAAATAACTCCAGAAAAAATGATGGGATGGAGCCAAAGTAAAAACTATACCCAGCTGTGGATGTGACTGGTGATAGAAGGAAAGTCCGATGCTGTAAAGAGCAATGTTGCATAGGAACCTGGAATGTTAGGTCCATGAATCAAGGCAAATTGGAAGTGGTCAAACAGGAGATGGCAAGAGTGAACGTTGACATTCTAGGAATCAGTGAACTAAGATGGACTGGAATGGGTGAATTTAACTCAGATAATCATTATATCTACTACTGTGGGCAGGAATCCCTTAGAAGAAATGGAGTAGCCATCATGGTCAACAAAAGAGTCCGAAATGCAGTACTTGGATGTAATCTCAAAAACGACAGAATGATCTGTGTTCATTTCCAAGGCAAACCATTCATTGTCACGATAATCCAAGTCTATGCCCTGACCAGTAACGCTGAAGAAGCTGAAGTTGAAGGGTTCTTTGAAGACCTACAAAACATTTTAGAACTAACTCCCAAAAAAGATGTCCTTTTCATTATAAGGGACTGGAATGCAAAAGTAGGAAGTCAGGAAACACCTGGCGTAACAGGCAAATTTGGCCTTGGAGTACAGAATGAAGCAGGGCAAAGGCTAATAGAGTTCTGCCAAAAGAACACACTGGTCATAGCAAACACCCTCTTCCAACAACACAAGAGAAGACTCTACACATGGACATCACCAGATGGTCAACACCGAAATCAGATTGATTATATTCTTTGCAGCCAAAGATGGAGAAGCTCTATACAGTCAGCAAAAACAAGACCGGGAGCAGACTGTGGCTCAGATCATGAAATGCTTATTGCCAAATTCAGACTTAAATTGAAGAAAGTAGGGAAAAGCACTAGACCATTCAGGTATGACCTAAATAAAATCCCTTATGAGTATACAGTAGAAGTGACAAATAGATTGAAGGGACTAGATCTGATACACAGAGTGCCTGATGAACTACGGACAGAGGTTCATGACACTGTACAGGAGACAGGGATCAAGACCATCCCCATGGAAAAGAAACGCAAAAAAGCAAAATGGCTGTCTGAGGAGGCCTTACAAATAGCTGGGAAAGGAAGAGAAGGGAGAAGCAAAGGAGAAAAGGAAAGATAGTCCCATCTGAATGCAGAGTTCCAAAGAATAGCAAGGAGAGATAAGAAAGCATTCCTCAGCAATCAATGCAAAGAAATAGAGGAAAACAACAGATTTGGAAAGACTAGAGATCTCTTCAAGAAAATTAGAGATACCAAGGGAACATTTCATGCAAAGACGGGCTCAATAACAGACAGAAATTGTAGGGACCTCACAGAAGCAGAAGATATTAAGAAGAGGTGGCAAGAATACACAGAAGACCTGTCCAAAAAAGATCTTCACGACCCAGATAATCACGATGGTTTGATCACTCACCTAGAGCCAGACATCCTGGAATGTGAAGTCAAGTGGGCCTTAGAAAGCATCACTACGAACAAAGCTAGTGGAGGTGATGGAATTCCAGTTGAGCTATTTCAAGTCCTCAAAGATGATGCTGTGAAGGTGCTGCACTCGATATGCCAGCAAATCTGGAAAACTGAGGAGTGGCCACAGGACTGGAAAAGGTCAGTTTTCATTCCAGTCCCAAAGAAAGACAAGCTTTTGTATTGCTCTTTGGCCAAAGCCTTAGTCTGTGGTGATCACATATCAATATGTGGGATAAAATTCCTGCCAAGAGCATGGGAATACCAGACCACCTGACTGCTCTTGAAAACCTGTTGAGGTCAGGACGTGCACAGTTAGAAAATGGACATGAAACGAGACTGGTTACCCGTAGGAAAAGGGAGTACATCAAGGCTATATATTGTCACCTGCTTTATTTAAATTATATGCAGAGATACTCATGCGAAACGTTGGGAGAAGAATTCACAAGTGGAATCATAGATTGCGGGAGAATGATATCAATAACGCTCAGCATGATGCAGAATGACTCCACTATATGGCAGAGTGGAAGAGTAATAAAGTGCCTCTTAATGAAGGTGAAGAGGATGAGTGAAAACATTGGCTTAAAATTCAACATTCAGAAAGAGACCTAGATCTATTGGATCTGGTCCATCACTTCATGGCATATAGTATGGGGAACACAGGCTCAAACGCAGTGGTTGACTTTATTTTGGGGGGCTCCAAAATCACTGCTGATGGTGATTGCAGCCATGAAATAAAAAAAGGGACTTGCTCCTTGGAAGGAAAGTTTTGACCAACCTAGACAGCCTATTAAAAAGCAGAGACATTACTTTGTCCAAAAAAGGTCCATCTCGTCAAGGCTATGGTTTTTTCCAGCGGTCATGTATGGATGTGAAAGTTGGACTATAAAGAAAGCTGAGTGCTGAAGAATTGATGCTTTTGAACTGTGGTGTTGGAGAAGATTCTTGAGAGTCCCTTGGACTGCAAGGAAATCAGTCCTGATGTTCACTGAAGGAATGATGTTGAAGCGGGGAACTCCAATACTTTGGCCACCTGATGCAAGAGCTGACTCATTTGAAAAGATCCTGAAGGCTGGGAAAGATTGAAGGCAGGAGGAAAAGGGGATGACAGAAGATGAGATGGTTGGATGGCATCACTGACTAAATGGACATGATTTTTGAGCAAGCTCTGGGAGATGGTGAAGGTCAAGGAAGCCGGGCACGCTGCAGTCCACGGGGTCACAGAGTCAGACAAAGCAACTGAACAACAATGTAAGGAAATTTAGGAAATGGTTTGGCACTTTTTCTTGCAAATGTACCACTTCATACTAGGCTATAAGCTAATCCACTTCGTCCAAATGGTGACCTCTTCTTCATTAAGTCTTTCTTTATCCCAACAAATAATGAATTTATCTGGTACATTCTATGTTTCAGGTGGTCTAATCACTGGAGATTCAGATTAGAACAATTTAAAAAGGTTATACTCCTTGCAGGGATTATATACTGTAATATGTAAGGAAGGGAAATGAAGAAAAAACCAAGCATATAGGTGAATAAAATTATTACAGATTGTGAAAGCTCAAGGAAGGAAATAAACAACAATAACAATAAAAACCTAAGGTGTTTGATGGAGTAACTGAGGTTGGGAAACGGAGTAGGGGGTCTTTCTGTGCATGTAAACAAACTGGAAGCCAAGTGACTAAGACTTGGAAAACCATCACATTTTTTTTTTTTGCCTGAGGCTCTCCTTTCTTAGCTTCCCATGGAAGATAGATTGTTAGACCTGAAGTTCCTTGTCTCTGATAACCATTCTTACCTTTGGCCAATTCCACTTGAGAAGAAGCAAACTGAACGATAAGGCCATTGCACCTTGGAAGCAAGTTTCATTAGGGAAGCACTGCCATCCACTAAACAGATCACTTGACCTTTGGTGTCTTTGGTAAATATGAAAGTATTAGATTGGAAGGTTAAGAAGAAAGTCCACTTAGCAATTTATGCCCCCAGAGATATGATAGAAAATTCTTTGCTTTTTATCTCTATGTTTTTTGTTTATTGATTCACACCACAGTCATCACTATTATCATCATCACCATCATTATTGTCTCTTTGCCTTTATTGCCATTATTATCAATCACCATCATCCCTGTCTACATTTACTACTTGTTACTGGAAGAAGGGTTAGAATACTGTTTCCTAGAATTTCATTCCCCGTAAAGTTTTCTGGTTAGATTTAGTCAATGAGTGGAGGAGGGCATGGCCCGCCCACTCCAGTGTTTTTTCCCTGGAGGACTATTGACAGAGGAGCCTGGTGGACTACAGTCCATGGGTAGCCAAGAGTTGGACATGATGAATAACTAATACACACATAGTCAATGAGAGGCATTTGGGAGGTTTTGTAGGTGGAAGAGAAAATAGAAGCCATCATTCTCTGGTGGAAATTTAAGGCAGGCAGTTCAGCTCACAGCTTCCTGAGCTACTGAGGATTCTTAGGCAGCTGAGATAATGGACACTGATTTGCTTTATTGTCTTTTAGGTTCTTCTGAAAATCACTTTGGTCTTGAAAGCAAATGGGATCATCAAGATTTCTTAAATGTGGTCTCTTAACCACTCACTTCCTCACTTTCCTCCACTGACCCTCATATCATTTTGGGTAAGGCTGTCATTCTTATATTAAATGTCTAGCTAGTCAAAGTATCTAGATAGAATGGCTTCTATTTTACTAGTCCAAAAGGGTTTACTGATATACCATTCCTCACTATTTATTCCCCTTGTAACCCATGTAAGAAGCGGTCTTATCAGTGGCAATAGTTATTTGACAACCAGGCACTTAGTAACTATCACTGACTGGGGGACTTAAGATGTCCCAGTCACTGAGCCAAATGTTACTTTTTAACTGAGATAATTTTATATTTCCCCTTTGCAGTTTGTAAAAAAAAAAAAAAAAGAGAAAGACCTCATGGATCCATTGCCCAGTTTCCTCTAATAATAACATTTTGCCCAAACTACAGTGAAATATCACAAACCAGATGTTACAGATTTTATTCAGATTTACCCAGCTTTACTTGTGTGTACATGTATTTACTTCTAAGCAAATTTTCAGCACATGTAGCTCACGCACCCAAAATAACAGCCAAGATATCGGGTCCATTACTACAAGGACTTTTTATGTACTTTTAAAGTTCAATCCTTACAGTGTACCTACAGGTACTATTGTTGTTTATCACTAAAGTCATATCTGACTCTTTGCAACACGGGGAGCTGACTGTGGCTGAGATCATGAGCTTCTTATTGCAAAATTCAGGCTTAAAATTGAACAAAGTAGGAAAAACCACTAGTCCATTCAGGTATGATCTAACTCAAATCCCTTAAGGTCTTATTTTTTATCTTCACTTTTCAGATAAGAAAACTGAATCTTAGACACCATAAGTCAATGGAAATATGGTTATACAATAAGTATAGAACCAGAATGTGAATCCAAGTCCTTTAATATCTGCCCCATAGGAGAATGGACTTGCCCCTGTAACATAGCCAGTGAAGCTTCCAATATCTCCTTAAAACATCTCTTTGACTATGCAAAAGAAAAAAATAGAATAACTAGCCTTGAAAGTGAGCAAAAATTGATAGACGAATAATGCTTCATGCTTTCCAATGGCTAACATGCCTCCTTTCTATGTGGAGGAAAAATTAAGTCTCCTGATTGTTTCTTAACAAATTCTTTCTTTCATCATCCTAGAATACCAAAACAAAGAAGATATAAAAAACATGCCTTTGGGCCCGGTTTGAGCTTAACAATACTTGGAATAGTTTTCAAATTTGAACCACTGTAAATATATTACTTATTTCCTCTTCTTTTTTTTTTCCCTTCTGCAACTTTCCAATGAATCAACCACTTTGACAAGGAATAATTTGACACTTTGTGGAATTCATTTCTTACTAAAAGTGATGCAGATATTGATGGATTGGCATTTTTAAAGTCATGTAGGCAGAAACATATTCTTTCTTAGAAAACCAGATCTTTAGGATAATAGAAAAGTGCTGATAATGTGGCCCCATGCCGGATGTTAGCTCACCAGTGAGGAAGCCTCATAAATCCCCAAAAAAAACTGTCCCAAATTCCAACTATTAATGGTAAATAGGGTCTAGGAGAGCACAAATACAAAAATTGAAATTCAGTGATAATCTAAAAAACTTCATTTTATCTAATAGTTTCCAGTGCCCTCTTGGGCCAAAACTCTTGACCCGGGAAAGGGTGTAAGTAGTCAATGGGGCTGATCCCGAGTTTCATTTCCCTTTTCCTGTCTTGGCAACAAACGGCACTAGGAGGTTAAAAAATCCATTAATATTCAAAAAGGGAGCCAAGGATGACCAAAGGGGAAAGCACAGTCTCTTCAAAAATAGTGCTGGAAAAATTGGAGGAGCAGAATAAAACTGGACCTCTATCTCATGCCATTAACACAAATTAACTTGAATCAAAAATTTAATCATAAGACCCAATTCCATAAAATTCCTAGAAGAAAATGTAGGAAGGAAACTCATCAATATTAGCTGTGCATTGATTTTTTTTGAACATGATGTAAAAGTACAAACAACAAAAGCAAAAAATCAGCAAATAGAGCTACATCAAACTCAAAAGTTTCAGTACAGCAAAAGAAACAGTTAACAAAATGAAAACACAACCTATAGAATGGGAGAAAACTTTTACAAACTATCTAAAATGTATTCTAAAAACTCAGTCAACTTAATAACAAAACAATGTGATTTAAAAATGGACAAAAGAACTAATTAGACATTTCTCTAATGATGACCTCAGAGTGGCCTAGAGACACATGAAAATGTGTTCAACCTTGCTAATCATCTGGGCAATGCAAATCAAAACTGCATGACCTGTCACCTTACAACTGTTAGAATGGCTATCATCAATAAGGCAAAACACAACAGGTTTCGGAAGGATGTGTGAAAGGGAATCTTTACCCTTTGTTGATGAGAATGAACACCGACCCAACCACTGTGGAAAACAATATGGAGTTTCCTCAAAAATATTAAAACTAGATCTACCATTACGATTCAGTAATTACATTTTTGGGGATATACCCAAAGGAAATAAAAACATGACTTTGATGAGCTATATGCACTTCTATATTTATCTTAGCATTATTTGCAATAGCCAAGAAATAGAAACAACTCAAATGATCATTAACAGGTAAATGGACAAAAAATGTGGTAACTTTAAAAGAATGTTATTTAGCCATGAGAAAAGAGGATATCCTTGCATTCTCAGTGACATGGGTGGACCTTGAGTACATTGCACCAAGTGAGATTAAACAGAGAAATACAAGCATGGTATGATAGCACTTATATGTGGAATCTAAAAATGTTAAACCTGTAGAAAATAGTAAAATGGTGGGTACCAGGGGTTTGGGTGGGGAAAGGATAACAGTGATTACATTTAAGGGAACAAACTTAAAACAAGCAATAAATAAGCCATTGAAATCTAATGCATGGTATAATAAATACAGACAATAAATGTTATATTTTAAGTATTAATATGTAGTATAATAAATCTTGCTACATTGGCAATCATATTATAATACACGAATAGATCAAAGTAACATGTCTGTACATCTTAAACTTATACAATGTTACACATCGAACTTATTCAGTGAACTGAAGGAATGAATGTATTTGGTTGCAAGCAACAGAACAGTCAAATCAGGGCTCCTTGCTGGTCCAGTGGTTAAGGATCCACCTTGCAATGCAAGGGACACCAGTTTGATCCTGGACCAGGAAGATCCCACATGCCACGGAGCAACTATGCCTGTAAGCCACAACTACCGAGGCCCACATGCTCTAGAGCCTGTGCTCTGCCACTGCAAGGAGAAGCCTGCACACTGCAAATCAAGAAAGACCATGTGTAGCAATGAAGATCCAATACAGCCATAATAAGTAAATAAAATGTCAAAAACGAACAGTTAAACCAATAGTGGCTTAAACAAGAAAGACAGAATTGTCTAGATGTTGATGGTTCCACAGTTCTGATGCTCCACAGACTCAAGTTTTTTCTTTCTGACTTATGATCCTCATCATGTTAGATTTGGTCACTGTGTGGTTATGAGATGATTGTTGCAATTCCAGTCATTTCTACCGGTGCTCAAAGCATGAAGAGAGGAGATCTCCTGGTCCTATTTTCATCAGGAAGGAATATCCTTTACAGAAGTTCATTACTGCTCTCTGCTCCTCTCCCCTCCTACCCACCTCCTACCCTACAAGGAATCTTTCCTTCCATATCTAAAAGGAAGACACATGCCCTCCCCTAAACCAATCATTAGCAAAAAGGACTGGTGTTAGGGCATCATGAATCATCTCCCAGGGCTGGAGAATGGCTGACCTTACAGGAGTGGACTGCTGTCCAAATAAAGTCAGCATCTATAGGTTAAAGGAGAAGGGGGAAACTGTCTGCCTCAGCAGTTAAGAATCTCTTTGACTTCTCCTTTACTTTTACACTTAGCAAGTCCCATCAGTTCAGTTCAGTCGCTCAGTTGTGTCCAACTCTTTGTGACCCATAGACTGCAACATGCCCGGCCTCCCTGTTTCCCTCACCAACTTCCAGAGCTTTCTCAAAACCCTGTCCACTGAGTCAGTTTAGCCACCAAACCCTCTCAATCTTGGTAACCCCTTTTTCCCCTGATTCAAAAGCT
>JAGTYA010001059.1:0-14505 GCA_024291935.2 Okapia johnstoni | reverse complement strand
GAGGCGCCGCCTCGCCCCCGATTCAGAGAGGCACCCCGCTTCCCCCTGCGCGGAGGCATGGCGACCCCGCTGGGCTAACGGGGGAGACGGGCCGGGGTACCCGCCGCAACTCGAGAATGCACCGCCGCAAGTCGAGAACACCCCCGTGAGGCCACGCCCATAGAGGGAGGAGGCGCTTTTCCCTTGCAGGGCATGGAGAGCATGCCCCGGCACCTGTTCCGGCTCCGAACGGGGCTTGACTCCTTGCGGGCGACTCCAGGTGTCCCCCGAGATCCCCGGGCCAACCTGCCAGTCCCCCGGGCCCCCCTCCTTGCGAGACGGGGCCCTTGGGATCTGCAGCGACGCGAGAGCCGTCCTGCCTTCTCTCTGGCGCTGCAACGGAGGCTGGACTCCCTCTAGGCGCCCCCAGAGGTTCCCTGGGATACCCGTGTCCACAGGCGAGCGGAACCCTGAGTCTCCAGAGGCCGCTCGCGAGGGGCCCCCCGTCGCCGTCGGCCCCTCCTCTCGAAAGGGGGGTCCAATCCCCTTCCTGAATGCCATCGCAATCCCTACATTCCCTCGCACCTCCAGAGCGGGACTCTGGCCTCTCCTGAGGTTCGAGAAGAGGCCCCAAGGGGCCAGTTCCGGCCGCAAGACCAAAGGTCCCCGAGGAACCCCCATCGGCAAGCGAGTCCAGTTCCCTGGACGTGAGGCGAGGGGAAGCCCAGCAGCCCCTGGCGATGTCAAAGGAGGCCTGGACTTCTCAGAGGCAACAAGAGAGGCTCCCCGAGGCGCCACGCCCCCGATTCAGAGAGGCCACCCCCGCTTCCCCCTGCGCCGCGCGGAAAAGCACGACCTTCGCCCCTGCATTCGAGGGGAAGCCCGATTGCCCTTGGCTGTGACCGGAGAGAAAGGCTGAGTCCCCTCGACTCCCTGGAGGCCACCCCACAGGTGCCAGTTATACCTGTCCCCTCCCCCCCTCCGGGGACCCCCGAGGGTCCTAGCTCCATGCCTGACGCGGACCCAGGGCGCTGCAGCGCCTCCTGGCGAATCCCGAGGCTGCTCGGGCCCCTGTCCGCTCGAAAGGAGGCATGGCGACCCCGCTGGGCTAACGGGGGAGACGGGCCGGGGTACCCGCCGCAACTCGAGAATGCACCGCCGCAAGTCGAGAACACCCCCGTGAGGCCACGCCCATAGAGGGAGGAGGCGCTTTTCCCTTGCAGGGCATGGAGAGCATGCCCCGGCACCTGTTCCGGCTCCGAACGGGGCTTGACTCCTTGCGGGCGACTCCAGGTGTCCCCCGAGATCCCCGGGCCAACCTGCCAAGAAAGCGGGGCTTCCCGCCACACCGCGAGGGCGTCCCCCGGGCCCCCCTCCTTGCGAGACGGGGCCCTTGGGATCTGCAGCGACGCGAGAGCCGTCCTGCCTTCTCTCTGGCGCTGCAACGGAGGCTGGACTCCCTCTAGGCGCCCCCAGAGGTTCCCTGGGATACCCGTGTCCACAGGCGAGCGGAACCCTGAGTCTCCAGAGGCCGCTCGCGAGGGGCCCCCCGTCGCCGTCGGCCCCTCCTCTCGAAAGGGGGGTCCAATCCCCTTCCTGAATGCCATCGCAATCCCTACATTCCCTCGCACCTCCAGAGCGGGACTCTGGCCTCTCCTGAGGTTCGAGAAGAGGCCCCAAGGGGCCAGTTCCGGCCGCAAGACCAAAGGTCCCCGAGGAACCCCCATCGGCAAGCGAGTCCAGTTCCCTGGACGTGAGGCGAGGGGAAGCCCAGCAGCCCCTGGCGATGTCAAAGGAGGCCTGGACTTCTCAGAGGCAACAAGAGAGGCTCCCCGAGGCGCCACGCCCCCGATTCAGAGAGGCCACCCCCGCTTCCCCCTGCGCCGCGCGGAAAAGCACGACCTTCGCCCCTGCATTCGAGGGGAAGCCCGATTGCCCTTGGCTGTGACCGGAGAGAAAGGCTGAGTCCCCTCGACTCCCTGGAGGCCACCCCACAGGTGCCAGTTATACCTGTCCCCTCCCCCCTCCGGGGACCCCCGAGGGTCCTAGCTCCATGCCTGACGCGGACCCAGGGCGCTGCAGCGCCTCCTGGCGAATCCCGAGGCTGCTCGGGCCCCTGTCCGCTCGAAAGGAGGCATGGCGACCCCGCTGGGCTAACGGGGGAGACGGGCCGGGGTACCCGCCGCAACTCGAGAATGCACCGCCGCAAGTCGAGAACACCCCCGTGAGGCCACGCCCATAGAGGGAGGAGGCGCTTTTCCCTTGCAGGGCATGGAGAGCATGCCCCGGCACCTGTTCCGGCTCCGAACGGGGCTTGACTCCTTGCGGGCGACTCCAGGTGTCCCCCGAGATCCCCGGGCCAACCTGCCAAGAAAGCGGGGCTTCCCGCCACACCGCGAGGGCGTCCCCCGGGCCCCCCTCCTTGCGAGACGGGGCCCTTGGGATCTGCAGCGACGCGAGAGCCGTCCTGCCTTCTCTCTGGCGCTGCAACGGAGGCTGGACTCCCTCTAGGCGCCCCCAGAGGTTCCCTGGGATACCCGTGTCCACAGGCGAGCGGAACCCTGAGTCTCCAGAGGCCGCTCGCGAGGGGCCCCCCGTCGCCGTCGGCCCCTCCTCTCGAAGGGGGGTCCAATCCCCTTCCTGAATGCCATCGCAATCCCTACATTCCCTCGCACCTCCAGAGCGGGACTCTCGCCTCTCCTGAGGTTCGAGAAGAGGCCCCAAGGGGCCAGTTCCGGCCGCAAGACCAAAGGTCCCCGAGGAACCCCCATCGGCAAGCGAGTCCAGTTCCCTGGACGTGAGGCGAGGGGAAGCCCAGCAGCCCCTGGCGATGTCAAAGGAGGCCTGGACTTCTCAGAGGCAACAAGAGAGGCTCCCCGAGGCGCCACGCCCCCGATTCAGAGAGGCCACCCCCGCTTCCCCCTGCGCCGCGCGGAAAAGCACGACCTTCGCCCCTGCATTCGAGGGGAAGCCCGATTGCCCTTGGCTGTGACGGGAGAGAAAGGCTGAGTCCCCTCGACTCCCTGGAGGCCACCCCACAGGTGCCAGTTATACCTGTCCCCTCCCCCCCTCCGGGGACCCCCGAGGGTCCTAGCTCCATGCCTGACGCGGACCCAGGGCGCTGCAGCGCCTCCTGGCGAATCCCGAGGCTGCTCGGGCCCCTGTCCGCTCGAAAGGAGGCATGGCGACCCCGCTGGGCTAACGGGGGAGACGGGCCGGGGTACCCGCCGCAACTCGAGAATGCACCGCCGCAAGTCGAGAACACCCCCGTGAGGCCACGCCCATAGAGGGAGGAGGCGCTTTTCCCTTGCAGGGCATGGAGAGCATGCCCCGGCACCTGTTCCGGCTCCGAACGGGGCTTGACTCCTTGCGGGCGACTCCAGGTGTCCCCCGAGATCCCCGGGCCAACCTGCCAAGAAAGCGGGGCTTCCCGCCACACCGCGAGGGCGTCCCCCGGGCCCCCCTCCTTGCGAGACGGGGCCCTTGGGATCTGCAGCGACGCGAGAGCCGTCCTGCCTTCTCTCTGGCGCTGCAACGGAGGCTGGACTCCCTCTAGGCGCCCCCAGAGGTTCCCTGGGATACCCGTGTCCACAGGCGAGCGGAACCCTGAGTCTCCAGAGGCCGCTCGCGAGGGGCCCCCCCGTCGCCGTCGGCCCCTCCTCTCGAAAGGGGGGTCCAATCCCCTTCCTGAATGCCATCGCAATCCCTACATTCCCTCGCACCTCCAGAGCGGGACTCTCGCCTCTCCTGAGGTTCGAGAAGAGGCCCCAAGGGGCCAGTTCCGGCCGCAAGACCAAAGGTCCCCGAGGAACCCCCATCGGCAAGCGAGTCCAGTTCCCTGGACGTGAGGCGAGGGGAAGCCCAGCAGCCCCTGGCGATGTCAAAGGAGGCCTGGACTTCTCAGAGGCAACAAGAGAGGCTCCCCGAGGCGCCACGCCCCCGATTCAGAGAGGCCACCCCCGCTTCCCCCTGCGCCGCGCGGAAAAAGCACGACCTTCGCCCCTGCATTCGAGGGGAAGCCCGATTGCCCTTGGCTGTGACCGGAGAGAAAGGCTGAGTCCCCTCGACTCCCTGGAGGCCACCCCACAGGTGCCAGTTATACCTGTCCCCTCCCCCCTCCGGGGACCCCCGAGGGTCCTAGCTCCATGCCTGACGCGGACCCAGGGCGCTGCAGCGCCTCCTGGCGAATCCCGAGGCTGCTCGGGCCCCTGTCCGCTCGAAAGGAGGCATGGCGACCCCGCTGGGCTAACGGGGGAGACGGGCCGGGGTACCCGCCGCAACTCGAGAATGCACCGCCGCAAGTCGAGAACACCCCCGTGAGGCCACGCCCATAGAGGGAGGAGGCGCTTTTCCCTTGCAGGGCATGGAGAGCATGCCCCGGCACCTGTTCCGGCTCCGAACGGGGCTTGACTCCTTGCGGGCGACTCCAGGTGTCCCCCGAGATCCCCGGGCCAACCTGCCAAGAAAGCGGGGCTTCCCGCCACACCGCGAGGGCGTCCCCCGGGCCCCCCTCCTTGCGAGACGGGGCCCTTGGGATCTGCAGCGACGCGAGAGCCGTCCTGCCTTCTCTCTGGCGCTGCAACGGAGGCTGGACTCCCTCTAGGCGCCCCCAGAGGTTTCCCTGGGATACCCGTGTCCACAGGCGAGCGGAACCCTGAGTCTCCAGAGGCCGCTCGCGAGGGGCCCCCCGTCGCCGTCGGCCCCTCCTCTCGAAAAAGGGGGGTCCAATCCCCTTCCTGAATGCCATCGCAATCCCTACATTCCCTCGCACCTCCAGAGCGGGACTCTCGCCTCTCCTGAGGTTCGAGAAGAGGCCCCAAGGGGCCAGTTCCGGCCGCAAGACCAAAGGTCCCCGAGGAACCCCCATCGGCAAGCGAGTCCAGTTCCCTGGACGTGAGGCGAGGGGAAGCCCAGCAGCCCCTGGCGATGTCAAAGGAGGCCTGGACTTCTCAGAGGCAACAAGAGAGGCTCCCCGAGGCGCCACGCCCCCGATTCAGAGAGGCCACCCCCGCTTCCCCCTGCGCCGCGCGGAAAAAAAGCACGACCTTCGCCCCTGCATTCGAGGGGAAGCCCGATTGCCCTTGGCTGTGACCGGAGAGAAAGGCTGAGTCCCCTCGACTCCCTGGAGGCCACCCCACAGGTGCCAGTTATACCTGTCCCCTCCCCCCCTCCGGGGACCCCCGAGGGTCCTAGCTCCATGCCTGACGCGGACCCAGGGCGCTGCAGCGCCTCCTGGCGAATCCCGAGGCTGCTCGGGCCCCTGTCCGCTCGAAAGGAGGCATGGCGACCCCGCTGGGCTAACGGGGGAGACGGGCCGGGGTACCCGCCGCAACTCGAGAATGCACCGCCGCAAGTCGAGAACACCCCCGTGAGGCCACGCCCATAGAGGGAGGAGGCGCTTTTCCCTTGCAGGGCATGGAGAGCATGCCCCGGCACCTGTTCCGGCTCCGAACGGGGCTTGACTCCTTGCGGGCGACTCCAGGTGTCCCCCGAGATCCCCGGGCCAACCTGCCAAGAAAGCGGGGCTTCCCGCCACACCGCGAGGGCGTCCCCCGGGCCCCCCTCCTTGCGAGACGGGGGCCCTTGGGATCTGCAGCGACGCGAGAGCCGTCCTGCCTTCTCTCTGGCGCTGCAACGGAGGCTGGACTCCCTCTAGGCGCCCCCAGAGGTTCCCTGGGATACCCGTGTCCACAGGCGAGCGGAACCCTGAGTCTCCAGAGGCCGCTCGCGAGGGGCCCCCCGTCGCCGTCGGCCCCTCCTCTCGAAAGGGGGGTCCAATCCCCTTCCTGAATGCCATCGCAATCCCTACATTCCCTCGCACCTCCAGAGCGGGACTCTCGCCTCTCCTGAGGTTCGAGAAGAGGCCCCAAGGGGCCAGTTCCGGCCGCAAGACCAAAGGTCCCCGAGGAACCCCCATCGGCAAGCGAGTCCAGTTCCCTGGACGTGAGGCGAGGGGAAGCCCAGCAGCCCCTGGCGATGTCAAAGGAGGCCTGGACTTCTCAGAGGCAACAAGAGAGGCTCCCCGAGGCGCCACGCCCCCGATTCAGAGAGGCCACCCCCGCTTCCCCCTGCGCCGCGCGGAAAAAGCACGACCTTCGCCCCTGCATTCGAGGGGAAGCCCGATTGCCCTTGGCTGTGACCGGAGAGAAAGGCTGAGTCCCCTCGACTCCCCCTGGAGGCCACCCCACAGGTGCCAGTTATACCTGTCCCCCCCCCCCCCGGGGACCCCCGAGGGTCCTAGCTCCATGCCTGACGCGGACCCAGGGCGCTGCAGCGCCTCCTGGCGAATCCCGAGGCTGCTCGGGCCCCTGTCCGCTCGAAAGGAGGCATGGCGACCCCGCTGGGCTAACGGGGGAGACGGGCGGGGGTACCCGCCGCAACTCGAGAATGCACCGCCGCAAGTCGAGAACACCCCCGTGAGGCCACGCCCATAGAGGGAGGAGGCGCTTTTCCCTTGCAGGGCATGGAGAGCATGCCCCGGCACCTGTTCCGGCTCCGAACGGGGCTTGACTCCTTGCGGGCGACTCCAGGTGTCCCCCGAGATCCCCGGGCCAACCTGCCAAGAAAGCGGGGCTTCCCGCCACACCGCGAGGGCGTCCCCCGGGCCCCCCTCCTTGCGAGACGGGGCCCTTGGGATCTGCAGCGACGCGAGAGCCGTCCTGCCTTCTCTCTGGGCGCTGCAACGGGAGGCTGGACTCCCTCTAGGCGCCCCCAGAGGTTCCCTGGGATACCCGTGTCCACAGGCGAGCGGAACCCTGAGTCTCCAGAGGCCGCTCGCGAGGGGCCCCCCGTCGCCGTCGGCCCCTCCTCTCGAAAGGGGGGTCCAATCCCCTTCCTGAATGCCATCGCAATCCCTACATTCCCTCGCACCTCCAGAGCGGGACTCTCGCCTCTCCTGAGGTTCGAGAAGAGGCCCCAAGGGGCCAGTTCCGGCCGCAAGACCAAAGGTCCCCGAGGAACCCCCATCGGCAAGCGAGTCCAGTTCCCTGGACGTGAGGCGAGGGGAAGCCCAGCAGCCCCTGGCGATGTCAAAGGAGGCCTGGACTTCTCAGAGGCAACAAGAGAGGCTCCCCGAGGCGCCACGCCCCCGATTCAGAGAGGCCACCCCCGCTTCCCCCTGCGCCGCGCGGAAAAGCACGACCTTCGCCCCTGCATTCGAGGGGAAGCCCGATTGCCCTTGGCTGTGACCGGAGAGAAAGGCTGAGTCCCCTCGACTCCCTGGAGGCCACCCCACAGGTGCCAGTTATACCTGTCCCCTCCCCCCCTCCGGGGACCCCCGAGGGTCCTAGCTCCATGCCTGACGCGGACCCAGGGCGCTGCAGCGCCTCCTGGCGAATCCCGAGGCTGCTCGGGCCCCTGTCCGCTCGAAAGGAGGCATGGCGACCCCGCTGGGCTAACGGGGGAGACGGGCCGGGGTACCCGCCGCAACTCGAGAATGCACCGCCGCAAGTCGAGAACACCCCCGTGAGGCCACGCCCATAGAGGGAGGAGGCGCTTTTCCCTTGCAGGGCATGGAGAGCATGCCCCGGCACCTGTTCCGGCTCC
Organism: Okapia johnstoni; assembly: GCA_024291935.2. Classification (NCBI taxonomy): domain Eukaryota; kingdom Metazoa; phylum Chordata; class Mammalia; order Artiodactyla; family Giraffidae; genus Okapia; species Okapia johnstoni. The sequence goes on along the minus strand of JAGTYA010001059.1, from coordinate 6,981 downwards.
GAACGGGGCTTGAATCCTTGCGGGCGACTCCAGGTGTCCCCCGAGATCCCCGGGCCAACCTGCCAAGAAAGCGGGGCTTCCCGCCACACCGCGAGGGCGTCCCCCGGGCCCCCCTCCTTGCGAGACGGGGCCCTTGGGATCTGCAGCGACGCGAGAGCCGTCCTGCCTTCTCTCTGGCGCTGCAACGGAGGCTGGACTCCCTCTAGGCGCCCCCAGAGGTTCCCTGGGATACCCGTGTCCACAGGCGAGCGGAACCCTGAGTCTCCAGAGGTCGCTCGCGAGGGGCCCCCCGTCGCCGTCGGCCCCTCCTCTCGAAAGGGGGGTCCAATCCCCTTCCTGAATGCCATCGCAATCCCTACATTCCCTCGCACCTCCAGAGCGGGACTCTCGCCTCTCCTGAGGTTCGAGAAGAGGCCCAAGGGGGCCAGTTCCGGCCGCAAGACCAAAGGTCCCCGAGGAACCCCCATCGGCAAGCGAGTCCAGTTCCCTGGACGTGAGGCGAGGGGAAGCCCAGCAGCCCCTGGCGATGTCAAAAGGAGGCCTGGACTTCTCAGAGGCAACAAGAGAGGCTCCCCGAGGCGCCACGCCCCCCCGATTCAGAGAGGCCACCCCCGCTTCCCCCTGCGCCGCGCGGAAAAAGCACGACCTTCGCCCCTGCATTCGAGGGGAAGCCCGATTGCCCTTGGCTGTGACCGGAGAGAAAGGCTGAGTCCCCTCGACTCCCTGGAGGCCACCCCACAGGTGCCAGTTATACCTGTCCCCTCCCCCCCCCCCGGGGACCCCCGAGGGTCCTAGCTCCATGCCTGACGCGGACCCAGGGCGCTGCAGCGCCTCCTGGCGAATCCCGAGGCTACTCGGGCCCCTGTCCGCTCGAAAGGAGGCATGGCGACCCCGCTGGGCTAACGGGGGGGGGGACGGGCCGGGGTACCCGCCGCAACTCGAGAATGCACCGCCGCAAGTCGAGAACACCCCCGTGAGGCCACGCCCATAGAGGGAGGAGGCGCTTTTCCCTTGCAGGGCATGGAGAGCATGCCCCGGCACCTGTTCCGGCTCCGAACGGGGCTTGACTCCTTGCGGGCGACTCCAGGTGTCCCCCGAGATCCCCGGGCCAACCTGCCAAGAAAGCGGGGCTTCCCGCCACACCGCGAGGGCGTCCCCCGGGCCCCCCTCCTTGCGAGACGGGGCCCTTGGGATCTGCAGCGACGCGAGAGCCGTCCTGCCTTCTCTCTGGCGCTGCAACGGAGGCTGGACTCCCTCTAGGCGCCCCCAGAGGTTCCCTGGGATACCCGTGTCCACAGGCGAGCGGAACCTGAGTCTCCAGAGGCCGCTCGCGAGGGGCCCCCCGTCGTCGCCGTCGGCCCCTCCTCTCGAAAGGGGGGTCCAATCCCCTTCCTGAATGCCATCGCAATCCCTACATTCCCTCGCACCTCCAGAGCGGGACTCTCGCCTCTCCTGAGGTTCGAGAAGAGGCCCCAAGGGGCCAGTTCCGGCCGCAAGACCAAAGGTCCCCGAGGAACCCCCCATCGGCAAGCGAGTCCAGTTCCCTGGACGTGAGGCGAGGGGAAGCCCAGCAGCCCCTGGCGATGTCAAAGGAGGCCTGGACTTCTCAGAGGCAACAAGAGAGGCTCCCCGAGGCGCCACGCCCCCGATTCAGAGAGGCCACCCCCGCTTCCCCCTGCGCCGCGCGGAAAAGCACGACCTTCGCCCCTGCATTCGAGGGGAAGCCCGATTGCCCTTGGCTGTGACCGGAGAGAAAGGCTGAGTCCCCTCGACTCCCTGGAGGCCACCCCACAGGTGCCAGTTATACCTGTCCCCTCCCCCCCTCCGGGGACCCCCGAGGGTCCTAGCTCCATGCCTGACGCGGACCCAGGGCGCTGCAGCGCCTCCTGGCGAATCCCGAGGCTACTCGGGCCCCTGTCCGCTCGAAAGGAGGCATGGCGACCCCGCTGGGCTAACGGGGGAGACGGGCCGGGGTACCCGCCGCAACTCGAGAATGCACCGCCGCAAGTCGAGAACACCCCCGTGAGGCCACGCCCATAGAGGGAGGAGGCGCTTTTCCCTTGCAGGGCATGGAGAGCATGCCCCGGCACCTGTTCCGGCTCCGAACGGGGCTTGACTCCTTGCGGGCGACTCCAGGTGTCCCCCGAGATCCCCGGGCCAACCTGCCAAGAAAGCGGGGCTTCCCGCCACACCGCGAGGGCGTCCCCCGGGCCCCCCTCCTTGCGAGACGGGGCCCTTGGGATCTGCAGCGACGCGAGAGCCGTCCTGCCTTCTCTCTGGCGCTGCAACGGAGGCTGGACTCCCTCTAGGCGCCCCCAGAGGTTCCCTGGGATACCCGTGTCCACAGGCGAGCGGAACCCTGAGTCTCCAGAGGCCGCTCGCGAGGGGCCCCCGTCGCCGTCGGCCCCTCCTCTCGAAAGGGGGGTCCAATCCCCTTCCTGAATGCCATCGCAATCCCTACATTCCCTCGCACCTCCAGAGCGGGACTCTCGCCTCTCCTGAGGTTCGAGAAGAGGCCCCAAGGGGCCAGTTCCGGCCGCAAGACCAAAGGTCCCCGAGGAACCCCCATCGGCAAGCGAGTCCAGTTCCCTGGACGTGAGGCGAGGGGAAGCCCAGCAGCCCCTGGCGATGTCAAAGGAGGCCTGGACTTCTCAGAGGCAACAAGAGAGGCTCCCCGAGGCGCCACGCCCCCGATTCAGAGAGGCCACCCCCGCTTCCCCCTGCGCCGCGCGGAAAAAAAGCACGACCTTCGCCCCTGCATTCGAGGGGAAGCCCGATTGCCCTTGGCTGTGACCGGAGAGAGAAAGGCTGAGTCCCCTCGACTCCCCTGGAGGCCACCCCACAGGTGCCAGTTATACCTGTCCCCTCCCCCCCTCCGGGGACCCCCGAGGGTCCTAGCTCCATGCCTGACGCGGACCCAGGGCGCTGCAGCGCCTCCTGGCGAATCCCGAGGCTGCTCGGGCCCCTGTCCGCTCGAAAGGAGGCATGGCGACCCCGCTGGGCTAACGGGGGAGACGGGCCGGGGTACCCGCCGCAACTCGAGAATGCACCGCCGCAAGTCGAGAACACCCCCGTGAGGCCACGCCCATAGAGGGAGGAGGCGCTTTTCCCTTGCAGGGCATGGAGAGCATGCCCCGGCACCTGTTCCGGCTCCGAACGGGGCTTGACTCCTTGCGGGCGACTCCAGGTGTCCCCCGAGATCCCCGGGCCAACCTGCCAAGAAAGCGGGGCTTCCCGCCACACCGCGAGGGCGTCCCCCGGGCCCCCCTCCTTGCGAGACGGGGCCCTTGGGATCTGCAGCGACGCGAGAGCCGTCCTGCCTTCTCTCTGGCGCTGCAACGGAGGCTGGACTCCCTCTAGGCGCCCCCAGAGGTTCCCTGGGATACCCGTGTCCACAGGCGAGCGGAACCCTGAGTCTCCAGAGGCCGCTCGCGAGGGGCCCCCCGTCGCCGTCGGCCCCTCCTCTCGAAAGGGGGGTCCAATCCCCTTCCTGAATGCCATCGCAATCCCTACATTCCCTCGCACCTCCAGAGCGGGACTCTCGCCTCTCCTGAGGTTCGAGAAGAGGCCCCAAGGGGCCAGTTCCGGCCGCAAGACCAAAGGTCCCCGAGGAACCCCCATCGGCAAGCGAGTCCAGTTCCCTGGACGTGAGGCGAGGGGAAGCCCAGCAGCCCCTGGCGATGTCAAAGGAGGCCTGGACTTCTCAGAGGCAACAAGAGAGGCTCCCCGAGGCGCCACGCCCCCGATTCAGAGAGGCCACCCCCGCTTCCCCCTGCGCCGCGCGGAAAAGCACACGACCTTCGCCCCTGCATTCGAGGGGAAGCCCGATTGCCCTTGGCTGTGACCGGAGAGAAAGGCTGAGTCCCCTCGACTCCCTGGAGGCCACCCCACAGGTGCCAGTTATACCTGTCCCCTCCCCCCCTCCGGGGACCCCCGAGGGTCCTAGCTCCATGCCTGACGCGGACCCAGGGCGCTGCAGCGCCTCCTGGCGAATCCCGAGGCTGCTCGGGCCCCTGTCCGCTCGAAAGGAGGCATGGCGACCCCGCTGGGCTAACGGGAGAGACGGGCCGGGGTACCCGCCGCAACTCGAGAATGCACCGCCGCAAGTCGAGAACACCCCCGTGAGGCCACGCCCATAGAGGGAGGAGGCGCTTTTCCCTTGCAGGGCATGGAGAGCATGCCCCGGCACCTGTTCCGGCTCCGAACGGGGCTTGACTCCTTGCGGGCGACTCCAGGTGTCCCCCGAGATCCCCGGGCCAACCTGCCAAGAAAGCGGGGCTTCCCGCCACACGCGCGAGGGCGTCCCCCGGGCCCCCCTCCTTGCGAGACGGGGCCCTTGGGATCTGCAGCGACGCGAGAGCCGTCCTGCCTTCTCTCTGGCGCTGCAACGGAGGCTGGACTCCCTCTAGGCGCCCCCAGAGGTTCCCTGGGATACCCGTGTCCACAGGCGAGCGGAACCCTGAGTCTCCAGAGGCCGCTCGCGAGGGGCCCCCCGTCGCCGTCGGCCCCTCCTCTCGAAAGGGGGGTCCAATCCCCTTCCTGAATGCCATCGCAATCCCTACATTCCCTCGCACCTCCAGAGCGGGACTCTCGCCTCTCCTGAGGTTCGAGAAGAGGCCCCAAGGGGCCAGTTCCGGCCGCAAGACCAAAGGTCCCCGAGGAACCCCCATCGGCAAGCGAGCCCAGTTCCCTGGACGTGAGGCGAGGGGAAGCCCAGCAGCCCCTGGCGATGTCAAAGGAGGCCTGGACTTCTCAGAGGCAACAAGAGAGGCTCCCCGAGGCGCCACGCCCCCGATTCAGAGAGGCCACCCCCGCTTCCCCCTGCGCCGCGCGGAAAAGCACGACCTTCGCCCCTGCATTCGAGGGGAAGCCCGATTGCCCTTGGCTGTGACCGGAGAGAAAGGCTGAGTCCCCTCGACTCCCTGGAGGCCACCCCACAGGTGCCAGTTATACCTGTCCCCTCCCCCCCTCCGGGGACCCCCGAGGGTCCTAGCTCCATGCCTGACGCGGACCCAGGGCGCTGCAGCGCCTCCTGGCGAATCCCGAGGCTGCTCGGGCCCCTGTCCGCTCGAAAGGAGGCATGGCGATCCCGCTGGGCTAACGGGGGAGACGGGCCGGGGTACCCGCCGCAACTCGAGAATGCACCGCCGCAAGTCGAGAACACCCCCGTGAGGCCACGCCCATAGAGGGAGGAGGCGCTTTTCCCTTGCAGGGCATGGAGAGCATGCCCCGGCACCTGTTCCGGCTCCCGAACGGGGCTTGACTCCTTGCGGGCGACTCCAGGTGTCCCCCGAGATCCCGGGGCCAACCTGCCAAGAAAGCGGGGCTTCCCGCCACACCGCGAGGGCGTCGTCCCCCGGGCCCCCCTCCTTGCGAGACGGGGGCCCTTGGGATCTGCAGCGACGCGAGAGCCGTCCTGCCTTCTCTCTGGCGCTGCAAACGGAGGCTGGACTCCCTCTAGGCGCCCCCAGAGGTTCCCTGGGATACCCGTGTCCACAGGCGAGCGGAACCCTGAGTCTCCAGAGGCCCGCTCGCGAGGGGCCCCCCGTCGCCGTCGGCCCCTCCTCTCGAAAGGGGGGTCCAATCCCCTTCCTGAATGCCATCGCAATCCCTACATTCCCTCGCACCTCCAGAGCGGGACTCTCGCCTCTCCTGAGGTTCGAGAAGAGGCCCCAAGGGGCCAGTTCCGGCCGCAAGACCAAAGGTCCCCGAGGAACCCCATCGGCAAGCGAGTCCAGTTCCCTGGACGTGAGGCGAGGGGAAGCCCAGCAGCCCCTGGCGATGTCAAAGGAGGCCTGGACTTCTCAGAGGCAACAAGAGAGGCTCCCCGAGGCGCCACGCCCCCGATTCAGAGAGGCCACCCCCGCTTCCCCCTGCGCCGCGCGGAAAAGCACGACCTTCGCCCCTGCATTCGAGGGGAAGCCCGATTGCCCTTGGCTGTGACCGGAGAGAGAAAGGCTGAGTCCCCTCGACTCCCTGGAGGCCACCCCACAGGTGCCAGTTATACCTGTCCCCTCCCCCCCTCCGGGGACCCCCGAGGGTCCTAGCTCCATGCCTGACGCGGACCCAGGGCGCTGCAGCGCCTCCTGGCGAATCCCGAGGCTGCTCGGGCCCCTGTCCGCTCGAAAGGAGGCATGGCGACCCCGCTGGGCTAACGGGGGAGACGGGCCGGGGTACCGCCGCAACTCGAGAATGCACCGCCGCAAGTCGAGAACACCCCCGTGAGGCCACGCCCATAGAGGGAGGAGGCGCTTTTCCCTTGCAGGGCATGGAGAGCATGCCCCGGCACCTGTTCCGGCTCCGAACGGGGCTTGACTCCTTGCGGGCGACTCCAGGTGTCCCCCGAGATCCCCGGGCCAACCTGCCAAGAAAGCGGGGCTTCCCGCCACACCGCGAGGGCGTCCCCCGGGCCCCCCTCCTTGCGAGACGGGGCCCTTGGGATCTGCAGCGACGCGAGAGCCGTCCTGCCTTCTCTCTGGCGCTGCAACGGAGGCTGGACTCCCTCTAGGCGCCCCCAGAGGTTCCCTGGGATACCCGTGTCCACAGGCGAGCGGAACCCTGAGTCTCCAGAGGCCGCTCGCGAGGGGCCCCCCGTCGCCGTCGGCCCCTCCTCTCGAAAGGGGGGTCCAATCCCCTTCCTGAATGCCATCGCAATCCCTACATTCCCTCGCACCTCCAGAGCGGGACTCTCGCCTCTCCTGAGGTTCGAGAAGAGGCCCCAAGGGGCCAGTTCCGGCCGCAAGACCAAAGGTCCCCGAGGAACCCCCATCGGCAAGCGAGTCCAGTTCCCTGGACGTGAGGCGAGGGGAAGCCCAGCAGCCCCTGGCGATGTCAAAGGAGGCCTGGATTCTCAGAGGCAACAAGAGAGGCTCCCCGAGGCGCCACGCCCCCGATTCAGAGAGGCCACCCCGCTTCCCCCTGCGCCGCGCGGAAAAGCACGACCTTCGCCCCTGCATTCGAGGGGAAGCCCGATTGCCCTTG
>JAGTYA010001058.1:0-14539 GCA_024291935.2 Okapia johnstoni | reverse complement strand
TGTTTCTCGACTTGCGGCGGTGCTTTCTCGAGTTGCGGCGGGGTACCCCGGCCCGTCTCCCCCGTTAGCCCACGGGGTCGCCATGCCTCCTTTCGAGCGGACAGGGGCCCGAGCAGCCTCGGGATTCGCCAGGAGGCGCTGCAGCGCCCTGGGTCCGCGTCAGGCATGGAGCTAGGACCCTCGGGGGGTCCCCGGAGGGGGGGAGGGGACAGGTATAACTGGCACCTGTGGGGTGGCCTCCAGGGAGTCGAGGGGACTCAGCCTTTCTCTCCGGTCACAGCCAAGGGCAATCGGGCTTCCCCTCGAATGCAGGGGCGAAGGTCGTGCTTTTCCGCGCGGCGCAGGGGGAAGCGGGGGTGGCCTCTCTGAATCGGGGGCGTGGCGCCTCGGGGAGCCTCTCTTGTTGCCTCTGAGAAGTCCAGGCCTCCTTTGACATCGCCAGGGGCTGCTGGGCTTCCCCTCGCCTCACGTTCAGGGAACTGGACTCGCTTGCCGATGGGGGATCCTCGGGGACCTTTGGTCTTGCGGCCGGAACTGGCCCCTTGGGGCCTCTTCTCGAACCTCAGGAGAGGCGAGAGTCCCGCTCTGGAGGTGCGAGGGAATGTAGGGATTGCGATGGCATTCAGGAAGGGGATTGGACCCCCCTTTCGAGAGGAGGGGCCGACGGCGACGGGGGGCCCCTCGCGAGCGGCCTCTGGAGACTCAGGGTTCCGCTCGCCTGTGGACACGGGTATCCCAGGGAACCTCTGGGGGCGCCTAGAGGGAGTCCAGCCTCCGTTGCAGCGCCAGAGAGAAGGCAGGACGGCTCTCGCGTCGCTGCAGATCCCAAGGGCCCCGTCTCGCAAGGAGGGGGGCCCGGGGGACGCCCTCGCGGTGTGGCGGGAAGCCCCGCTTTCTTGGCAGGTTGGCCCGGGGATCTCGGGGGACACCTGGAGTCGCCCGCAAGGAGTCAAGCCCCGTTCGGAGCCGGAACAGGTGCCGGGGCATGCTCTCCATGCCCTGCAAGGGAAAAGCGCCTCCTCCCTCTATGGGCGTGGCCTCACGGGGGTGTTCTCGACTTGCGGCGGTGCATTCTCGAGTTGCGGCGGGTACCCCGGCCCGTCTCCCCCCGTTAGCCCAGCGGGGTCGCCATGCCTCCTTTCGAGCGGACAGGGGCCCGAGCAGCCTCGGGATTCGCCAGGAGGCGCTGCAGCGCCCTGGGTCCGCGTCAGGCATGGAGCTAGGACCCTCGGGGGGTCCCCGGAGGGGGGGAGGGGACAGGTATAACTGGCACCTGTGGGGTGGCCTCCAGGGAGTCGAGGGGACTCAGCCTTTCTCTCCGGTCACAGCCAAGGGCAATCGGGCTTCCCCTCGAATGCAGGGGCGAAGGTCGTGCTTTTCCGCGCGGCGCAGGGGGAAGCGGGGGTGGCCTCTCTGAATCGGGGGCGTGGCGCCTCGGGGGAGCCTCTCTTGTTGCCTCTGAGAAGTCCAGGCCTCCTTTGACATCGCCAGGGGGCTGCTGGGCTTCCCCTCGCCTCACGTCCAGGGAACTGGACTCGCTTGCCGATGGGGGTTCCTCGGGGACCTTTGGTCTTGCGGCCGGAACTGGCCCCTTGGGGCCTCTTCTCGAACCTCAGGAGAGGCGAGAGTCCCGCTCTGGAGGTGCGAGGGAATGTAGGGATTGCGATGGCATTCAGGAAGGGGATTGGACCCCCCCTTTCGAGAGGAGGGGCCGACGGCGACGGGGGCCCCCTCGCGAGCGGCCTCTGGAGACTCAGGGTTCCGCTCGCCTGTGGACACGGGTATCCCAGGGAACCTCTGGGGGCGCCTAGAGGGAGTCCAGCCTCCGTTGCAGCGCCAGAGAGAAGGCAGGACGGCTCTCGCGTCGCTGCAGATCCCAAGGGCCCCGTCTCGCAAGGAGGGGGGCCCGGGGGACGCCCTCGCGGTGTGGCGGGAAGCCCCGCTTTCTTGGCAGGTTGGCCCGGGGATCTCGGGGGACACCTGGAGTCGCCCGCAAGGAGTCAAGCCCCGTTCGGAGCCGGAACAGGTGCCGGGGCATGCTCTCCATGCCCTGCAAGGGAAAAGCGCCTCCTCCCTCTATGGGCGTGGCCTCACGGGGGTGTTCTCGACTTGCGGCGGTGCATTCTCGAGTTGCGGCGGGTACCCCGGCCCGTCTCCCCCGTTAGCCCAGCGGGGTCGCCATGCCTCCTTTCGAGCGGACAGGGGCCGAGCAGCCTCGGGATTCGCCAGGAGGCGCTGCAGCGCCCTGGGTCCGCGTCAGGCATGGAGCTAGGACCCTCGGGGGTCCCCGGAGGGGGGGAGGGGACAGGTATAACTGGCACCTGTGGGGTGGCCTCCAGGGAGTCGAGGGGACTCAGCCTTTTCTCTCCGGTCACAGCCAAGGGCAATCGGGCTTCCCCTCGAATGCAGGGGCGAAGGTCGTGCTTTTCCGCGCGGCGCAGGGGGAAGCGGGGGTGGCCTCTCTGAATCGGGGGCGTGGCGCCTCGGGGAGCCTCTCTTGTTGCCTCTGAGAAGTCCAGGCCTCCTTTGACATCGCCAGGGGCTGCTGGGCTTCCCCTCGCCTCACGTCCAGGGAACTGGACTCGCTTGCCGATGGGGGTTCCTCGGGGACCTTTGGTCTTGCGCGCCCGGAACTGGCCCCTTGGGGCCTCTCTTCTCGAACCTCAGGAGAGGCGAGAGTCCCCGCTCTGGAGGTGCGAGGGAATGTAGGGATTGCGATGGCATTCAGGAAGGGGATTGGACCCCCCTTTCGAGAGGAGGGGCCGACGGCGACGGGGGGCCCCTCGCGAGCGGCCTCTGGAGACTCAGGGTTCCGCTCGCCTGTGGACACGGGTATCCCAGGGAACCTCTGGGGGCGCCTAGAGGGAGTCCAGCCTCCGTTGCAGCAGCGCCAGAGAGAAGGCAGGACGGCTCTCGCGTCGCTGCAGATCCCAAGGGCCCCGTCTCGCAAGGAGGGGGGCCCGGGGGACGCCCGCGGTGTGGCGGGAAGCCCCGCTTTCTTGGCAGGTTGGCCCGGGGATCTCGGGGGACACCTGGAGTCGCCCGCAAGGAGTCAAGCCCCGTTCGGAGCCGGAACAGGTGCCGGGGCATGCTCTCCATGCCCTGCAAGGGAAAAGCGCCTCCTCCCTCTATGGGCGTGGCCTCACGGGGGTGTTCTCGACTTGCGGCGGTGCATTCTCGAGTTGCGGCGGGTACCCCGGCCCGTCTCCCCCGTTAGCCCAGCGGGGTCGCCATGCCTCCTTTCGAGCGGACAGGGGCCCGAGCAGCCTCGGGATTCGCCAGGAGGCGCTGCAGCGCCCTGGGTGCGCGTCAGGCATGGAGCTAGGACCCTCGGGGGTCCCCGGAGGGGGGGAGGGGACAGGTATAACTGGCACCTGTGGGGTGGCCTCCAGGGAGTCGAGGGGACTCAGCCTTTCTCTCCGGTCACAGCCAAGGGCAATCGGGCTTCCCCTCGAATGCAGGGGCGAAGGTCGTGCTTTTCCGCGCGCGGCGCAGGGGGAAGCGGGGGTGGCCTCTCTCTGAATCGGGGGCGTGGCGCCTCGGGGAGCCTCTCTTGTTGCCTCTGAGAAGTCCAGGCCTCCTTTGACATCGCCAGGGGAAACTCGTGCTTCCCTCGACTATGCCAGGAGCGCGCCCCTTCTTACCAGAAGTTCGTAGCTCTTCTCAAACCCCGCGCGGCGCAAGGGCGGTAAGCAATGGGGGTGGCCTCTCTGATATCGGCGGTGCTGTGGAGCCATCGAGGGAAAGCCTCTATCTTGTTGCCTATCCTGAGAAGCTTCAGGGCCCCTTTGCAATCGCCAGGTTGGGCTGCTGGGCTTCCCCGCGCCTCCGTCCAAGGGAAAACTTACTCTAACAGAACTCCGCTTGAACACAGCATGGAGGGTTCACTCAGGGGACCATTTCGGTTCTTGCGGGCAGGAACTGGCCCTTGGGGCCTATTCTTCGAACCTACAGGAGAGGCCACTCACGGGGGAACCAAACCTGGAGTCGCCCGCAAACGCCAAGTCAAAGTTGCGTCGAGAGCAGGAAACATGTGCCCGGGCATTGCTTACTGGCATAGCCCAATGAATAGGGGATTGTCGACCTCCTCTTCCCTCCTTATGACCGAGTGAGCTCCCCCAAGGCGTGTTCTTTCGCCGACTGGCGACGGACAAAAATACGACCTCCCGCAGATACTTGCGAGCGGTCAGCAAAAAAAACCAAAAATCTCAGTGAGTTTGCGCCGGGTACCACCTGTGGCCCCTCAATCACACGTTATCCATCACAGGGGAACCTCTTTTACCCCACGTTAGACATAAGGAGCGGGGTCCGCACCAACTGACCCTCATTTCCGTTATGCAGGTACAAGGGCGCACCGGGCATGATCCAACGAGATTCGACCAGGATCACGCAGGCGACTGCAGCGTCATACCCCAAACTGGAGATCCTCGCGTCAAATGCATGGAAGCTCAAGACTCACTCGAAGAGCACCACCGAGGCCAGGGGAGACGCACAAGGATATACTCCTGGCACCTTGGGGTGGCCCTCCGAGCGGCCGACGAGAGGGACTCAGGCCAATCTTATCACTTAGGAAGATCAGAAATAAGACCTTTCTCTGGGATTTCCGGGGGTATACTCTTCGGAGATCGCCCGCAGGAGCTCAAGACGCACCGTTCGGTAAGCCAAAACGCCACAAAGTAGCAAAATCGGGCTGCGTCTCCATTGCCTGCATGGGAGCGATAGGACGTACCGTGCTTCTTTTTGCGCATCCATCCCCTTATACCCGCAAGCCGTGCCAGCCTCAAACGGAAGATGGTGGAAAGTTCCATCGACTTGCGGAATCCGTGCATTTCTTCGAGCGCTCGGCATACCCTTGGGTTATTTTTGCCCATCTCCCACCATCCCGGCCATTCTTATCCCCGGGTTAGCCCAGGCTGCTCTAGCGGCATATGACCCGTCGCCATGCATCCACGACCGAGAAGGAATCTGAGGACTAAGAGCCTTTTGCCTACGGAGAGTTCCCACTTCGGGAGGGGAATCCTTATTGGACTTATAATCTTAACGCGGCCGGACACTAGGCCAGTTCCATTGGGGCCATCTCTTACAACAGGAAACTTTTTAGGAAGGACCGCCTCGGGGGTACACCCAGCTTCACCTGGAGGTGACGAGGAAATGTTAGCACCGATTTAGCGATGAGGCATATACAGGGGGCACAGTGGACTGACCCCCCTTTTATTCAACCACTGTCGGGTTTGAGGAAGGACCTCCAGGCGACGGCGCCGAGCGACAGGGGGACTCGCGAGCGGAAAAACCTCTACATTACCTCTGGGAGACCAGGTCGTATAGCCGCACCACCAAGCCTGATGGACTCTGTTATATCGTCCCCAGGGCAATCACTGATATGGGAGCGCGCGCATGAAAAGGCGGATGTCTGTTGTCTTTTCGCGTTGACGGCGCTCCAGGTCGCGGAGAGAACAATACACGTGCAAACATACCGGGGGTTTGGGCTCTGAGATGAAGGCCGGGGAACGGCACGCTCGCGTAGCCTGAGCAAATCTCAAGGCAAGCCACCCTTGTTGCCTGTGACAAGTCCAGGCCCTTCCTTTGACATCGCAGGGGCTGCGTGGGCCTTCCCTCGCATCAGCGGTCTGTGGATTGGTCTCAGCACCCCGTCTGGGTTCTTCGCGGGAACAAGGTTGGCCCCGCGCATACTCAGGGGAGACACCCTGCAGTCGCTTCTGGAACTTCAAGAGAGTCAAGCCTAACCGCTTCCGGAGGTGCAACTGACAAGCCGGATTGCGCGATGGTAGCCGGTGGACAATGCTCCGTACCATCTTTGCAAGAGGATGGGGGCGACGGCGAACCTCCCTCTATGGGCGTAAAGCCCTCCGGGAGGCGTCTAGTTCCCGAAACTACTGCTGGACACGATGCATAATCTCCGAGTTGACGGCGGGTAGCGCCCTCCGAGCCCGTCTTCCCTCTGATTATAGCGCCAGAGGAAGGCAGGACGGATCTCGAAGTCCTGCAGATCCAAGGGTCCCCGTCCGCAATGAGGGGGGCCCGGGGACGACCTCGCGGTGTGGCGGGAATCCCCCGCTTTCTTGGCAGGCTTGGCCCGGGGATCTCGGGGGACACCTGGAGTCGCCCGCAAGGAGTCAAGCCCCTTCGAGCCGGAACAGGTGCCGGGCTTGCTCTCCCATGCCCTGCAAAGAAAAAAATAAAAAAAAAAAAAAAAAAAAAAAGCGCCTCCTCCCTTCTATGGAGGTGGACCTCACGGGGGTGTCCTCGACTTGCGGCGGTTTTTGCATTTTCGAGTTGCGGCGGGTACCTCCGGCCCCGTCCTCCCCCCCGTTAGCCAGCGGGGGTCGCCATGCCTCCTTTTTCGAGCGGACAGGGGCCCGAGCAGCCCTCAGGGATTCGCCACGAGGGCGCTGCTGAGCGCTCCTTTGGTCCGCGTCACGCATGGAGCTAGGACCCTCGGGGCTAGGGGTCCTCGGATTAAAGAACGGGCAAAGTGGGGCCGGCATGGGTACAGGTAATAACTGTCAACCTTGTGGGGGTGGCCTCCAGGAGGGTCGAAGGGGGGGCGGGACTTCAGCCATTTCTCTCCGGTCACAGCCAAGGGCCAATCGCGGCTCTGTTGTCCCCTCGGAAATGGCAGGGCGCAGGTCGTGCTTTTCGCGCGGCGCTAGGCGGGAAAAAAGGGGAGGAAGAAAGGAAGCGGGGGGGTGGCCTCTCTGGAATCGGGGGGGGGGTGGCGCCTCCTCGGGGAGCCTCTCTTTGTTGCCTCTGATCGGCAAAGTCCAGGCCCTCCTATGACACCATCGCCCAGGGGCCTGCTGGGCTTACCCCTCGCCTCACTTCCAGGGTAACTGGACTCCGCTTGCCGATGGAGGGTTCCTCGGGGACCTTTGGTCTTGCGTCCGGAACTGGCCATCCCTTGTTGCCTCTTCTCGAACCTCAGGAGATGAGAGCGAGAGAGGTCCCGCACTGGAGGTTGCGAGGGAATGTAGGATTTGCGATAGGCAATTCAGGAAGGGGATTGGACCCCCCTTTCGAGAGGAGGGGGGACAACGGCGACGGGGGGGGCCCCTCGCGTCGCCGGCCTCTGGGGACTCAGGGTTTCCGCTCGACTGTGGACACGGGGTATCCCAGGGAATCCTCTGGGAGGCGCCTAAGAGGGAGTCCAGCCTCCGTTGCAAAGCGCCAGATAGAAGTCAGGACGGCTCTCGAGTCGCGCTGCAGGTCCCAAAGGGCCCCGTTTCCTCGCAAGGAGGGGGGCCCGGGGGACACGCCCTCGCGGTGTTTTTGTGGGCGGGAAAGCCCCGCTTTCCTTGACAGGTTGGCCCCGGGGATCTCTGGGGACACCTGTAGTCCCCCGCCAGGAGATGGGTCAAGCCCCGTTCATGGAAGCCGGAACAGGAGACCGGGGCGATGCTCTCCATGCCCCTGCAAGGGAAAAGCGCCTCCTCCCTCTATGGGCGTGGCCTCATCACGGGGTGGTTATCGACTTGCGGGGGCGGTTGCATTATCGAGTTGCGGCGGGGTACCCCGGGACCGTCCTCCCCGTTAGCCCAGCGGGGGTTAGCCTTGGTCCACCCTCCTTTTTGAGCGGGAGGAGCAGGGGCCCCCGAGCAGGCCTCGGGATTCGCCAGAGGAGGCGCTTGCATCGCCCCTGGGTCCGCGGGTCAGGCAATGAGCTAGGGCCCTCGGGGGGACCCCGGAGGCGGGGAGTGGGACACGGTATAACTGGGCACCTGTGGGGGTGGCCTCCAGGGAGTCGAGGGGACTCTCAGCCATTCTCTCCGTTCACAGCCAAGGGGCAATCGGGATTCCCCTCGAATGCAGGGTCAAAGTTCGTGCTTTGTCCTTTTTTCCGCGCGGCGCAGGGGGAAGCGGGGGTGGCCTCTTCTCTGAATCGGGGGCGTGGCGCCTCGGGGAGCCTCTCTTGTTGCCTCTGAGAAGTCCAGGCCTCCTTTGACATCGCCAGGGGCTGCTGGGCTTCCCCTCGCCTCACGTCCAGGGAACTGGACTCGCTTGCCGATGGGGGTTCCTCGGGGACCTTTGGTCTTGCGGCCGGAACTGGCCCCTTGGGGCCTCTTCTCGAACCTCAGGAGAGGCGAGAGTCCCGCTCTGGAGGTGCGAGGGAATGTAGGGATTGCGATGGCATTCAGGAAGGGGATTGGACCCCCCTTTCGAGAGGAGGGGCCGACGGCGACGGGGGGCCCCTCGCGAGCGGCCTCTGGAGACTCAGGGTTCCGCTCGCCTGTGGACACGGGTATCCCAGGGAACCTCTGGGGGCGCCTAGAGGGAGTCCAGCCTCCGTTGCAGCGCCAGAGAGAAGGCAGGACGGCTCTCGCGTCGCTGCAGATCCCAAGGGCCCCGTCTCGCAAGGAGGGGGGGGCCCGGGGGACGCCCTCGCGGTGTGGCGGGAAGCCCCGCTTTCTTGGCAGGTTGGCCCGGGGATCTCGGGGGACACCTGGAGTCGCCCGCAAGGAGTCAAGCCCCGTTCGGAGCCCGGAACAGGTGCCGGGGCATGCTCTCCATGCCCTGCAAGGGAAAAGCGCCTCCTCCCTCTATGGGCGTGGCCTCACGGGGGTGTTCTCGACTTGCGGCGGTGCATTCTCGAGTTGCGGCGGGTACCCCGGCCCGTCTCCCCCGTTAGCCCAGCGGGGTCGCCATGCCTCCTTTCGAGCGGACAGGGGCCCGAGCAGCCTCGGGATTCGCCAGGAGGCGCTGCAGCGCCCTGGGTCCGCGTCAGGCATGGAGCTAGGACCCTCGGGGGTCCCCGGAGGGGGGGAGGGGACAGGTATAACTGGCACCTGTGGGGTGGCCTCCAGGGAGTCGAGGGGACTCAGCCTTTCTCTCCCGGTCACAGCCAAGGGCAATCGGGCTTCCCCTCGAATGCAGGGGCGAAGGTCGTGCTTTTCCGCCGCGCGGCGCAGGGGGAAGCGGGGGTGGCCTCTCTCTGAATCGGGGGCGTGGCGCCTCGGGGAGCCTCTCTTGTTGCCTCTGAGAAGTCCAGGCCTCCTTTGACATCGCCAGGGGCTGCTGGGCTTCCCCTCGCCTCACGTCCAGGGAACTGGACTCGCTTGCCGATGGGGGTTCCTCGGGGACCTTTGGTCTTGCGGCCGGAACTGGCCCCTTGGGGCCTCTTCTCGAACCTCAGGAGAGGCGAGAGTCCCGCTCTGGAGGTGCGAGGGAATGTAGGGATTGCGATGGCATTCAGGAAGGGGATTGGACCCCCCTTTCGAGAGGAGGGGCCGACGGCGACGGGGGGCCCCTCGCGAGCGGCCTCTGGAGACTCAGGGTTCCGCTCGCCTGTGGACACGGGTATCCCAGGGAACCTCTGGGGGCGCCTAGAGGGAGTCCAGCCTCCGTTGCAGCGCCAGAGAGAAGGCAGGACGGCTCTCGAGTCGCTGCAGATCCCAAGGGCCCCGTCTCGCAAGGAGGGGGGCCCGGGGGACGCCCTCGCGGTGTGGCGGGAAGCCCCGCTTTCTTGGCAGGTTGGCCCGGGGATCTCGGGGGACACCTGGAGTCGCCCGCAAGGAGTCAAGCCCCGTTCGGAGCCGGAACAGGTGCCGGGGCATGCTCTCCATGCCCTGCAAGGGAAAAGCGCCTCCTCCCTCTATGGGCGTGGCCTCACGGGGGTGTTCTCGACTTGCGGCGGTGCATTCTCGAGTTGCGGCGGGTACCCCGGCCCGTCTCCCCCGTTAGCCCAGCGGGGTCGCCATGCCTCCTTTCGAGCGGACAGGGGCCCGAGCAGCCTCGGGATTCGCCAGGAGGCGCTGCAGCGCCCTGGGTCCGCGTCAGGCATGGAGCTAGGACCCTCGGGGGTCCCCGGAGGGGGGGAGGGGACAGGTATAACTGGCACCTGTGGGGTGGCCTCCAGGGAGTCGAGGGGACTCAGCCTTTCTCTCCGGTCACAGCCAAGGGCAATCGGGCTTCCCCTCGAATGCAGGGGCGAAGGTCGTGCTTTTCCGCGCGGCGCAGGGGGAAGCGGGGGTGGCCTCTCTGAATCGGGGGCGTGGCGCCTCGGGGAGCCTCTCTTGTTGCCTCTGAGAAGTCCAGGCCTCCTTTGACATCGCCAGGGGCTGCTGGGCTTCCCCTCGCCTCACGTCCAGGGAACTGGACTCGCTTGCCGATGGGGGTTCCCTCGGGGACCTTTGGTCTTGCGGCCGGAACTGGCCCCTTGGGGCCTCTTCTCGAACCTCAGGAGAGGCGAGAGTCCCGCTCTGGAGGTGCGAGGGAATGTAGGGATTGCGATGGCATTCAGGAAGGGGATTGGACCCCCCTTTCGAGAGGAGGGGCCGACGGCGACGGGGGGCCCCTCGCGAGCGGCCTCTGGAGACTCAGGGTTCCGCTCGCCTGTGGACACGGGTATCCCAGGGAACCTCTGGGGGCGCCTAGAGGGAGTCCAGCCTCCGTTGCAGCGCCAGAGAGAAGGCAGGACGGCTCTCGAGTCGCTGCAGATCCCAAGGGCCCCGTCTCGCAAGGAGGGGGGCCCGGGGGACGCCTCGCGGTGTGGCGGGAATGGCCCGCTTTCTTGGAGGTTGGCCCCGGGGATCTCGGGGGACACCTGGAGGCGCCCGCAAGGAGTCAAGCCCCGTTCGGGGCCGGGACAGGTGCCGGGGCATGCTCTCCAGGACCTGCAAGGGAAAAGCGCCTCTCCCTCTATGGGCGTGGTCCTCACGGGGGTGGTTCTCGATTGCGGCGGTTTTTTTAGGGCATTCTCGAGTTGCGGCGGGTACCCCGCAGTCTCCACGTTGCCACCAGCTGGTCGCCCATGCTCCTTCGTGCGGACAGGGGCCCGTGCAGCTCGGGATTCGGCCAGGTGGCGCCTACAGCGCCCTGGGTCCGGTCAGGCATGGAGCTAGGAACCTCGGGGGTCCGGAGGGGGGGGGGGACAGGTATAACTGGCACCTGTGGGTTGGGTGGGTGGTGGCCTCCAGGAGTCGAGGGGACTCAGCCTTTCGATCCAGTCACACAGCCAAGGGCAACCGGGCTTTCCCCTCGAACGCAGGGGCGGAGGTCGTGCTTTTCGGCGCGGCGCAGGGGGTACATATCGGGAGTGGCCTCTCTGAATCGTGGGGGGGGTGGGGCGTGGCGCATCGGGGAGCCTGCTCCTCGTTTGCCGCTGAGAAGGTCCAGGCCTCCTTTGACATCGCCAGTGGGCTGGCTGGGCATTCAGGTCCCTCGCATTCACTTACAGGAAACTGGACTCGCTTGACGATGGGGGTATTCCTCGGAGGAGCACTTTTGGTCTTTGGCGGGGCCTGGGAACAGGAACCTTGGGGCCCTCTTCTCGAACCTCAGGAGTGAGGACGAGAGATCCCGCTCTGGATGGTGCGAGGGAAAGTAGGGATTGCGATGGCATTCAGGTAAGGGGGATTGGACCCCCCTTTTCAGTGAGGAGGGGCCGACGGCGACGGGGGGCCACCTCTTGGCGATCGTCCTCTGCAGAATCAGGTATGCCGCTCGCACTGTGGGATCACGGTCGAGCGCCCAGGGAACCCCTGGGGGCGCCTAGGGAGGGGTGCCAGCCTAGCGGCGGATGTCAGCCGCCAGAGTGACAGAGCCAGGGACGGCTAAGGCGGGCACGCGTCGCTGCAAGATCCAAGGACCCCGTCTCGCAAAGGGAGGGGGAGGCCCGGGTGACGCCCTCGCGGTGTGGCGGAGAAGCCGGCCGACTTTCTCTAGGCATGTTGGCCGCGGGGATTCACGGGTTACACCTGGGAGTCGCCCAGCGGAAGGTGTCTAGTAGCCGTTTCGGAGGGCCGGGAACATGTGCCGGGGCAGGCTCTTCACTGCCCTGGCAAGGGAAAAGCGTTTCCTCCCTCTATGGGCGTGGCCTCCACGGGGGTGTTCTACCGACTTGCGGCGGTGCATTCTCTAGTTGCGGCGGGTACCCCGGCCCGTCTCCCCGGAGTAGCCCAGCGGGATCGCCATGCCCTCCTTCTTTTCGAGCGGAAACAGGGGTACCAAGGCGAGTCCCCCCCCCCTCGGATTCGCCAGGTGGCGCATGCAAGCGCGACCTGGGTTTCGTGTCAGGCATGAGGCTAGGGACCCTCGGGTAGGTCCTCCCGAGAAAAGAAAAAGAGAAAAATGACAAATGAGGGGGAGGGTCGGGTGATAACTGGCTAACGTGTGGGGTGGCCTGACCGGAAGGAGTAGCGCAGGGAGGACTCGGCCTTTTCTCCTTCCGTCACGCGCCAAGGGCAATCGGGCTTCCACTCGAATGCAGGGGCGAAGGTCTTGTGCTTATTTATCCAGACCGGGCGGCAGGGGGAAGCTGGGGGGGTGGGCCTGGGGTCTCTGTAAAGCGGGGGCGATGGCGCCGTCTGGGGGCTCCTCTCGTTGTTGCCTCGTGGAGAAGTGCCAGGCCTTCCTTGGGGACATGCGCCAGGGCTTGCTGGGGTTCCCCATCACCGTCCACGTCCAGGGAACTGGCCTCGCTTGCCGAGGGGGGATCCTCGGGGACCTTTGGTAATGGGGCCGGGAACTGGGCACTTTGGGGCTCTTCTCGAAACCTCCTGAGAGAGAGGCGAGAGTCTCCGCTCTGGATGTGCGAGGGA
The DNA here is from genome assembly GCA_024291935.2 of Okapia johnstoni. Classification (NCBI taxonomy): domain Eukaryota; kingdom Metazoa; phylum Chordata; class Mammalia; order Artiodactyla; family Giraffidae; genus Okapia; species Okapia johnstoni. The sequence goes on along the minus strand of JAGTYA010001058.1, from coordinate 1,985 downwards.
AATTAGGGTTTGCGATTGGCATTCAGGAAGGGGATTGGAATCCCCTTCTCGAGAGGAGGGGCCGACAGGCGACGGGGGGCCCCTCGCGATCGGACTCTGGAGACTCAGGGTTCCGCTCTCGCCTGTGGACACACGGGTATCCCAGGGAACCTCTCTCCATGCCCTGCAAGGGAAAAGCGCCTCCTCCCTCTATGGGCGTGTGGCCTCACGGGGGGTGTTTCTCGACTTGCCGCGGCGGGTTGCATTCTCGAGTTGCGGCGGGTACCCTTCCCCGTCAATCCCGTCTCCCCCGTTAGCCCCAGCGGGGTCTCGATTGCCCATGCTATGAGCCTTTCGAGCGGGCTCACAGGGGCCCGAGCAGCCTACTCGGGATTCGCCAGGAGAGGCGCTGCAGCGCGCCTGGGTCCGCGTCAGGCATGGAGCTAGGGACCCTCGGGGGGGTCCCCGGAGGGGGGGGAGGGGACAGGTATAACTGGCACCTAAAGTGGGGTGGCCTCAGGGAGTCTCTGGGGGGACTCAGCCCTTTCTCTCACGGTCACAGCCAAGGGCAATCGGGCTTCCCCTCGAATGCAGGGGGCGAAGGTCGTGCTTAGTGCTTTTCCGCGCGGCGCAGGGGGAAGCGGGGGTGGCCTCTCTGAATCGGGGGGCGTGGCGCCTCGGGGAGCCTCTCTTGTTGCCTCTGAGAAGTCCAGGCCTCCTTTGACATCGCCAGGGGCTGCTGGGCTTCCCCTCGCCTCACGTCCAGGGGAAACTGGACTCGCTTGCCGATGGGGGTTCCTCGGGGACCTTTGGTCTTGCGGCCGGGAACTGGCCCCCTTGGGCCTCTTCTCGAACCTCAGGAGAGGCGAGAGTCCCGCTCTGGAGGTGCGAGGGAATGTAGGGATTGCGATGGCATTCAGGAAGGGGATTGGACCCCCCTTTCGAGAGGAGGGGCCGACGGCGACGGGGGGGGGCCCTCGCGAGCGGCCTCTGGAGACTCAGGGTTCCGCTCGCCTGTGGACACGGGTATCCCAGGGAACCTCTGGGGGCGCCTAGAGGGAGTCCAGCCTCCGTTGCAGCGCCAGAGAGAAGGCAGGACGGCTCTCGCGTCGCTGCAGATCCCAAGGGGCCCCGTCTCGCAAGGAGGGGGGCCCGGGGGGACGCCCTCGCGGTTTTTTGGGGTGGTGTGGCGGGAAGCCCCGCTTTCTTGGCAGGTTGGCCCGGGGATCTCGGGGGACACCTGGAGTCGCCCGCAAGGAGTCAAGCCCCGTTCGGAGCCGGAACAGGTGCCGGGGCATGCTCTCCATGCCCTGCAAGGGAAAAGCGCCTCCTCCCTCTATGGGCGTGGCCTCACGGGGGTGTTCTCGACTTGCGGCGGTGCATTCTCGAGTTGCGGCGGGTACCCCGGCCCGTCTCCCCCGTTAGCCCAGCGGGGTCGCCATGCCTCCTTTCGAGCGGACAGGGGCCCGAGCAGCCTCGGGATTCGCCAGGAGGCGCTGCAGCGCCCTGGGTCCGCGTCAGGCATGGAGCTAGGACCCTCGGGGGTCCCCGGAGGGGGGGAGGGGACAGGTATAACTGGCACCTGTGGGGTGGCCTCCAGGGAGTCGAGGGGACTCAGCCTTTCTCTCCGGTCACAGCCAAGGGCAATCGGGCTTCCCCTCGAATGCAGGGGCTGCTGGGCTTCCCCTCGCCTCACGTCCAGGGAACTGGACTCGCTTGCCGATGGGGGTTCCTCGGGGACCTTTGGTCTTGCGGCCGGAACTGGCCCCTTGGGGCCTCTTTTCGAACCTCAGGAGAGGCGAGAGTCCCGCTCTGGAGGTGCGAGGGAATGTAGGGATTGCGATGGCATTCAGGAAGGGGATTGGACCCCCCTTTCGAGAGGAGGGGCCGACGGCGACGGGGGGCCCCTCGCGAGCGGCCTCTGGAGACTCAGGGTTCCGCTTGCCTGTGGACACGGGTATCCCAGGGAACCTCTGGGGGCGCCTAGAGGGAGTCCAGCCTCCGTT
>JAGTYA010001057.1:0-14542 GCA_024291935.2 Okapia johnstoni | reverse complement strand
CTCTCAGGAGGAACTTCTCGCCTCTCCTGAGGTTGAGAAGAGGCCCCATGGGGCCAGTTCACGGGCCGCGAAGACCAAAGGTCACCCAGGAACTCCTCCATCGGCTAAGTCGAGTCCAGTTCCCTGGACGTGAGGCGAGGGGAAGCCCCAGGCAGCCCCTGGCGATGTCAAAGGAGGCCGGACCTTCTCAGAGGCAACAAGAGAGGCTCCCCCGAGGCGCCACGCACACCCGATTCAGAGAGGCCACCCCCGCTTCCTCCGCCTGCGCCGCGCGGAAAAGCACCGACCTTCGCCCCTACATTCTTCGAGGGGAAGCCCGATTGCCCTTGGCTGTGACCGGAGAGAAAGGCTGAGTCCCCTCGACTCCCTGGAGGCCACCCCCACAGGTGCCAGTTATACCTGTCCCCCTCCCCCCACTCTCCGGGGGGGACCCCCGAGGGTCGGCCTAGCTCCCATTGGCCTGACGCGGGACCCAGGGCGCTGCATAGCAGCGCTCGCCTGGCGAATCCCCTGAGGCTGCTGCATCGGGCCCCTGTCCGCTCGAAAGGACGCATGGCGACCCCGCTGGGCTAAACGGGGCTTCCGAGACGGTCCGGAGGGTACCCGCCGCCGCAACTCGGCGAGAATGCACCGCCGCAAAGTCGAGAACACCCCCGTGAGGCCACGCCCATTGAGTGAAGGGGGGCGCTTTTCCCTTGCAGGGCATGGAGAGCATGCCCCTAGGCACCTGTTCCGGCTCGCCGAAACGGGGGCTTGACTTGCGGGGTTGACTCCAGGTGTCCCCCCGAGATCCCCGGGCAAACCTGCCAAGAAAGCGGGGCTTCCCGCCACACCGCGAGAGGACGTCCCCCGGGCCCCCTCCTTGCCGAGACGGGGCCCTTGGGATCTGCAGCGAATCGAGAGCCGTTCCTGCCTTCTCTCTGGCGCTGCAACGGAGGCTGGACTCCCTCTAGGGCGCCCCCAGAGGTTCCCTGGGATACCCGTGTCCACAGGAGCGTAGAGCGGAACCCTGAGTCTCCAGAGGCCGGCTCGCGAGGGGCCCCCCCAAGTCGCCGTCGACGTGGGCCCCTCCTCTCGAAAGGGGGTCGGATCCAATCCCCTTTTTTGAATGCCACCGCAATCCCCTACATTCCCTCGCACCTCCAGAGCAGGGACTCTCGCCTCTCCTGAGGTTTTAGAAGAGGCCCCATGGGCCAGTTCACCGGGCCGCAAAGACCAAAGGTCCCCGAGGGGAACCCCCATCGGCAAGCGAGTCCAGTTCCCTGGACGTGAGGGCGAGGGGAAGCCCAGCAGCCCCTTGCGATGTCAAAAGGCGGCCTGGACTTCTCAGAGGCAAACAAGAGAGGACTCCCCGAGGCGCCACGCCCCCGATTCAGAGAGGCCACCGCCGCCCAAGTTCCGTAGCTGCGCCCGCGCGGAAAAGCACGACCTTCGCCCCTGCATTCGAGGGGAAAGCCCGAATTGCCCTTGGCTGGTGACCGGTCGAGAAAGGCGGAGTCCCCTCGACTCCCTGGAGGCCCACCCCACAGGTGCCAGTTATACCTGTCCCCTCCCCCCCTCCGGGGACCCCCGAGGGTCCTAGCTCCATGCCTGACGCGGGACCCAGGGCGCTTGCAGCGCCTCCTGGAGAATCCCGAGAGTGGTGCTCGGGCCCCTGTCCGCTAGAAAGGAGGCATGGCGACCCCGCTGGGCTAACGGGGGAGACGGGCCGGTGGTACCCGCCGCAACTCGAGAATGCACCGCCGCAAGTGGAGAAAACCCCCGTGAGGCCACGCCCATTGAGGGTGGAGGCGCTTTTCCCTTGCAGGGCTTGAAGAGCATGCCCCGACACCTGTTCCGGGGCCGAACGGGGCTTGATCTCCTTGCGGGCGACTCCAGGTGTCCCCCGAGATCCCCCGGGCCAACCTGCCAAGAAAGCGGGGCCTTCCCGCCACACCTGCGAGGGGTGTGTCCCCCCGGGCCCCCTCCTTGCGAGACGGGGCCCTTGGGATCTGCAGCGACGCGAGAGCCGTCCTGCCTTCTCTCTGGCGCTGCAACGGAGGCTGGGACTCCCTCTAGGCGCCCCCCAGAGGTTCCCTGGGATACCCGTGTCCACAGGGTGGAGCGGAACCCTGAGTCTCCAAGAGGCCGCTCGCGAGGGGCCCCCCGTCGCCGTCGGCCCCTCCTCTCGAAAGGGGGGTCCAATCCCCCTTGGCTGAATGCCATCGCAATCCCTACATTCCCATCGCACCTCCAGAGCGGGACTCTCGCCTCTCCCTGAGGTTGAGAAGAGGCCCCAGGTATGAGGCCAGTTCCGGCCGCAAGACCAAAGGTCCCCGAGGAAACCCCCGTCGGCAAGCGAGTCCAGTTCCCTGGACGTGAGGCAGAGGGGAAGCCCAGCAGCCCCTGGCGATGTCAAAGGGGCCTGGACTTCTCAGAGGCAACAAGAGAGGCTCCCCTTGGGCCACGCCCCTGGAGAGAAAGGCTGAGCACCCCTCGACTCCCTGCCACACCCCACAGGGAAGCCAGTTATCCCTGGAGGGCCCTGCCCCCTCCAGGGAAGCCCGATTGTTTTATGGCTGTGACCGGAGAGAAAAGACTGGGGCTCCCCTCGAGGCTCCCTGGCCCAAGCCCCACAGGTGCCAGTTATACCCTGTCCCCTCCCCCCCACCGGGGACCCCCGAGGGTCCTAGCTCCATGCCTGAGACGCGGACCCAGGGCGCTTCCCAGCGCCTTGTGTCTGGCGAATCCCCCGAGGCTGCTCGGGGCCCCCTGTCCGCTCGAAAGGAGGCACGACCAACGGCGGCGTGTCCCCGAGATGCTGGGGGAGGAAACGGGGGGCGAGGCGTTGACCCGGCGAGGGGGTACGGTTGGTACCCGCCGCAACTCGAGAATGCACCGCCGCAAGTCGGGAGAACACCCCCGTGAGGCCACGCCCATAGAGGGAGGAGGCGCTTTTTTTCCCTTGCAGGGCATTGGAGAGCATGCCCCGGGCACCTGTTCCGGCTCCGAAACGGGGCTTGACTCCTTGCGGGCGACTCCAGGTGTCCCCCGAGATCCCCGGGCCAACCTGCCAAGAAAGCGGGGCTTCCCGCCACACCGCGAGGGCGTCGTCCCCGGGCCCCCCTCCTTGCGAGACGGGGCCCTTGGGATCTGCAGCGACGCGAATGAGAGCCGTCCTGCCTTCTCTCTGGCGCTGCAACGGAGGCTGGACTCCCTCTAGGCGCCCCCCAGAGGTTCCCCTGGGATACCCGTGTCCACAGGCGAGCGGAACCCTGAGTCTCCAGAGGCCGCTCGCGAGGGGGGCCCCCGTCGCCGTCGGCCCCTCCTCTCGAAAGGGGGGTCCAATCCCCTTCCTGAATGCCATCGCAATCCCTACATTCCCTCGCACCTCCAGAGCGGGACTCTCGCCTCTCCTGAGGTTCGAGAAGAGGCCCCAAGGGGCCAGTTCCGGCCCGCAAGACCAAAGGTCCCCGAGGAACCCCCATCGGCAAGCGAGTCCAGTTCCCTGGACGTGAGGCGCGAGGGGAAAGCCCCAGCAGCCCCTGGCGATGTCAAAGGAGGCTGGACTTCTCAGAGGCAACAAGAGAGGCTCCCCGAGGCGCCACGCCCCCGATTCAGAGAGGCCACCCCCGCTTCCCCCTGCGCGCCGCGCGGAAAAAGCACGACCTTCGCCCCTGCATTCGAGGGGAAAGCCCGATTGCCCTTGGCTGTGACCGGAGAGAAAGGCTGAGTCCCCTCGACTCCCTGGAGGCCACCCCACAGGTGCCAGTTATACCTGTCCCCTCCCCCCCCTCCGGGGACCCCCGAGGGTCCTAGCTCCATGCCTGACGCGGACCCAGGGCGCTGCAGCGCCTCCTGGCGAATCCCGAGGCTGCTCGGGCCCCTGTCCCGCTCGAAAGGAGGCATGGCGACCCCGCTGGGCTAACGGGGGAGACGGGCCGGGGTACCCGCCGCAACTCGAGAATGCACCGCCGCAAGTCGAGAACACCCCCGTGAGGCCACGCCCATAGAGGGAGGAGGCGCTTTTCCCTTGCAGGGCATGGAGAGCATGCCCCGGCACCTGTTCCGGCTCCGAACGGGGCTTGACTCCTTGCGGGCGACTCCAGGTGTCCCCCGAGATCCCCGGGCCAACCTGCCAAGAAAGCGGGGGCTTCCCGCCACACCGCGAGGGGCGTCCCCCGGGCCCCCCTCCTTGCGAGACGGGGCCCTTGGGGATCTGCAGCGACGCGAGAGCCGTCCTGCCTTCTCTCTGGCGCTGCAACGGAGGCTGGACTCCCTCTAGGGCGCCCCCAGAGGTTCCCTGGGATATACCCGTGTCCACAGGCGAGCGGAACCCTGAGTCTCCAGAGGCCGCTCGCGCCGAGGGGCCCCCCGTCGCGCCGTCGGCCCCTCCTCTCGAAAGGGGGGTCTCCAATCCCCTTCCTGAATGCCATCGCAAAATCCCTACATTCCCTCGCACCTCCAGAGCGGGACTCTCGCCTCTCCTGAGGTTCGAGAAGAGGCCCCAAGGGGCCAGTTCCGGCCGCAAAACCAAAGGTCCCCGAGGAACCCCCATCGGCAAGCGAGTCCAGTTCCCTGGACGTGAGGCGAGGGGAAGCCCAGCAGCCCCTGGCGATGTCAAAGGAGGCCTGGACTTCTCAGAGGCAACAAGAGAGGCTCCCCGAGGCGCCACGCCCCCGATTCAGAGAGGCCACCCCCGCTTCCCCCTGCGCCGCGCGGAAAAAAAAGCACGACCTTCGCCCCTGCATTCGAGGGGAAGCCCGATTGCCCTTGGCTGTGACCGGAGAGAGGAAAAGGCTGAGTCCCCTCGACTCCCTGGAGGCCACCCCACAGGTGCCAGTTATACCTGTCCCCTCCCCCCCCTCCGGGGACCCCCGAGGGTCCTAGCCTAGCTCCATGCCTGACGCGGAACCCAGGGCGCTGCAGCGCCTCCTGGCGAATCCCGAGGCTGCTCGGGCCCCTGTCCGCTCGAAAGGGAGGCATGGCGACCCCGCTGGGCTAACGGGGGAGACGGGCCGGGGTACCCCGCCGCAACTCGAGAATGCACCGCCGCAAGTCGAGAACACCCCCGTGAGGCCACGCCCATAGAGGGAGGAGGCGCTTTTCCCCTTGCAGGGCATGGAGAGCATGCCCCCGGCACCTGTTCCGGCTCCGAACGGGGCTTGACTCCTTGCGGGCGACTCCAGGTGTCCCCCGAGATCCCCGGGCCAACCTGCCAAGAAAGCGGGGCTTCCCGCCACACAATCGCGCGAGGGCGTCCCCCGGGCCCCCCTCCTTGCGAGACGGGGCCCTTGGGATCTGCAGCGACGCGAGAGAGCCGTCCTGCCTTCTCTCTGGCGCTGCAAACGGAGGCTGGACTCCCTCTAGGCGCCCCCAGAGGTTCCCTGGGATACCCGTGTCCACAGGCGAGCGGAACCCTGAGTCTCCAGAGGCCGCTCGCGAGGGGCCCCCCGTCGCCGTCGGCCCCTCCTCTCGAAAGGGGGGTCCAATCCCCTTCCTGAATGCCATCGCAATCCCTACATTCCCTCGCACCTCCAGAGCGGGACTCTCGCCTCTCCTGAGGTTCGAGAAGAGGCCCCAAGGGGCCAGTTCCGGCCGCAAGACCAAAGGTCCCCGAGGAACCCCCATCGGCAAGCGAGTCCAGTTCCCTGGACGTGAGAGGCGAGGGGAAGCCCAGCAGCCCCTGGCGATGTCAAAGGAGGCCTGGACTTCTCAGAGGCAACAAGAGAGGCTCCCCGAGGCGCCACGCCCCCGATTCAGAGAGGCCACCCCCGCTTCCCCCTGCGCCGCGCGGGAAAAGCACGACCTTCGCCCCTGCATTCGAGGGGAAGCCCGATTGCCCTTGGCTGTGACCGGAGAGAAAAGGCTGAGTCCCCTCGACTCCCTGGAGGCCACCCCACAGGTGCCAGTTATACCTGTCCCCTCCCCCCCTCCGGGGACCCCCGAGGGTCCTAGCTCCATGCCTGACGCGGACCCAGGGCGCTGCAGCGCCTCCTGGCGAATCCCGAGGCTGCTCGGGCCCCTGTCCGCTCGAAAGGAGGCATGGCGACCCCGCTGGGCTAACGGGGGAGACGGGCCGGGGTACCCGCCGCAACTCGAGAATGCACCGCCGCAAGTCGAGAACACACCCCCGTGAGGCCACGCCCATAGAGGGAGGAGGCGCTTTTCCCTTGCAGGGCATGGAGAGCATGCCCCGGCACCTGTTCCGGCTCCCGAACGGGGCTTGACTCCTTGCGGGCGACTCCAGGTGTCCCCCGAGATCCCCGGGCCAACCTGCCAAGAAAGCGGGGCTTTCCCGCCACACCGCGAGGGCGTCCCCCGGGGCCCCCTCCCTTGCGAGACGGGGCCCTTGGGATCTGCAGCGACGCGAGAGCCGTCCTGCCTTCTCTCTGGCGCTGCAACGGAGGCTGGACTCCCTCTAGGCGCCCCCAGAGGTTCCCTGGGATACCCGTGTCCACAGGCGAGCGGAACCCTGAGTCTCCAGAGGCCGCTCGCGAGGGGCCCCCCGTCGCCGTCGGCCCCTCCTCTCGAAAGGGGGGTCCAATCCCCTTCCTGAATGCCATCGCAATCCCTACATTCCCTCGCACCTCCAGAGCGGGACTCTCGCCTCTCTCCTGAGGTTCGAGAAGAGGCCCCAAGGGGCCAGTTCCGGCCGCAAGACCAAAGGTCCCCGAGGAACCCCCATCGGCAAGCGAGTCCAGTTCCCTGGACGTGAGGCGAGGGGAAGCCCAGCAGCCCCTGGCGATGTCAAAGGAGGCCTGGACTTCTCAGAGGCAACAAGAGAGGCTCCCCGAGGCGCCACGCCCCCGATTCAGAGAGGCCACCCCCGCTTCCCCCTGCGCCGCGCGGAAAAGCACGACCTTCGCCCCTGCATTCGAGGGGAAGCCCGATTGCCCTTGGCTGTGACCGGAGAGAAAGGCTGAGTCCCCTCGACTCCCTGGAGGCCACCCCACAGGTGCCAGTTATACCTGTCCCCTCCCCCCCTCCGGGGACCCCCGAGGGTCCTAGCTCCATGCCTGACGCGGACCCAGGGCGCTGCAGCGCCTCCTGGCGAATCCCGAGGCTGCTCGGGCCCCTGTCCGCTCGAAAGGAGGCATGGCGACCCCGCTGGGCTAACGGGGGAGACGGGCCGGGGTACCCGCCGCAACTCGAGAATGCACCGCCGCAAGTCGAGAACACCCCCGTGAGGCCACGCCCATAGAGGGAGGAGGCGCTTTTCCCTTGCAGGGCATGGAGAGCATGCCCCGGCACCTGTTCCGGCTCCGAACGGGGCTTGACTCCTTGCGGGCGACTCCAGGTGTCCCCCGAGATCCCCGGGCCAACCTGCCAAGAAAGCGGGGCTTCCCGCCACACCGCGAGGGCGTCCCCCGGGCCCCCCTTCTTGCGAGACGGGGCCCTTGGGATCTGCAGCGACGCGAGAGCCGTCCTGCCTTCTCTCTGGCGCTGCAACGGAGGCTGGACTCCCTCTAGGCGCCCCCAGAGGTTCCCTGGGATACCCGTGTCCACAGGCGAGCGGAACCCTGAGTCTCCAGAGGCCGCTCGCGAGGGGCCCCCCGTCGCCGTCGGCCCCTCCTCTCGAAAGGGGGGTCCAATCCCCTTCCTGAATGCCATCGCAATCCCTACATTCCCTCGCACCTCCAGAGCGGGACTCTCGCCTCTCCTGAGGTTCGAGAAGAGGCCCCAAGGGGCCAGTTCCGGCCGCAAGACCAAAGGTCCCCGAGGAACCCCCATCGGCAAGCGAGTCCAGTTCCCTGGACGTGAGGCGAGGGGAAGCCCAGCAGCCCCTGGCGATGTCAAAGGAGGCCTGGACTTCTCAGAGGCAACAAGAGAGGCTCCCCGAGGCGCCACGCCCCCGATTCAGAGAGGCCACCCCCGCTTCCCACTGCGCCGCGCGGAAAAGCACGACCTTCGCCCCTGCATTCGAGGGGAAGCCCGATTGCCCTTGGCTGTGTGACCGGAGAGAAAGGCTGAGTCCCCTCGACTCCCTGGAGGCCACCCCACAGGTGCCAGTTATACCTGTCCCTCCCCCCCTCCGGGGACACCCGAGGGTCCTAGGGCGAATCCCGAGGCTGCTCGGGCCCCTGTCCGCTCGAAAGGAGGCATGGCGACCCCGCTGGGCTAACGGGGGAGACGGGCCGGGGTACCCGCCGCAACTCGAGAATGCACCGCCGCAAGTCGAGAAACACCCCCGTGAGGCCACGCCCAGGAGCCCACGTACGCGTCGGCCCTCCTCTCGAAAGTTTTGTTGAATCGCCTTCCTGAATGCAACTTGCCAATACATACATTCCCACGATCCTCCCATATCGGGACTCGCGCTACTCCGGAAGTTCGAGAAGAGGCCACAAGTGTCCATTTCCGGCTGCAAGACCAAATGTCCCCGGAGGAAACTCCCCATCGGCGAAGAGAGTCGCAGTATTTGTGCCCTGAGCAAGTGAAGCCAGCAGCCCCTTGAGATGTCCAAAGAAGGCCTGCATTTCTCAGAGCAACAAGAAAGTCGTCGCTGCGGTTTCACGTCCCCGATTCTTGAAAGCCCCATGGCGGAAGTCCGCCCTGCAGAGTGCTGCGCGATAGCGTCTACATTCTGCTGTTGCACAGTTAGGGGGAAGGCTCGATTGCCCCTGGCTCTGAACCGATTTCTCAGGCTGACAGTCCCCTTTAACCGTTGCACGCAATGACTTTAGGAAGTAGGTTGGTGACTTGAGCCCTCGACCCCGCTGGCGCCACCGAGGGTAATACGCGCACATGCCCGAACAGACACCACCGGAAAGACGGCGCCAGAGCCGCCTGCCGACTTCCCAGGCTGCTCGCAAACCTAGAGAACTCGGCACACCGCACCCCGCCCCCCCAAAGTCTCATTATAGAAGAACACCCACCGTGAGGCCCCGCTGCCATAGTGGAGAAAGGATCGCGCGCCATTCCACTTTTCCACTGAGCAGGGCATGCACATAGCGGACGAGGCGCTCATTCCCCTGCCGGGCATCCATATCATACCCCGACACCAGTCCCCGTCTCCTGACAGGGCATGCCCTCCTTGCAAGGGCAGTACAACAGGGGTGACCCCCGAGATTTCCCGGGCCAACCATGCCAAGAAAGCATGGGGCGCTTCCCCGCGCACACCGCCGAGGGCGTCCCCACGGGCCCCGCTCTCCCCCCCGTCGCCCCCCCCTGAGACGGACGGCCGTTGAGGCTCATTGACTGGCTGCAATATCGCAAACTAACCCGAATAGAAGCCGCGTCATGCCTTCTCTATGGCGACTGCAACGGGTAATTTTAGCCTGGTGGACGACCCTCCAGGCCGCCCCCCAGAGTTTTCCCTGGGATACCGGTGTCCACAGATGCCCCTACCATCTCTTTCATTACAAGAGTGACGGTCCTGAATCACCAGAGGCCGCTCCGCGACCGGGACCCCCCGCTCAGCCGTCGGCGGCCCCCTTCCTCTCGAAAGGGTGGGTCCAATTTCCAATCACACTTCCTGAATGCCACCGCAATCCCTACAATTCCCTCTCACCTCCAGAGCGGGACTCTCTGCCTCTCCTGAGGTTTCTTGTCTTGAGAAGACCTACTCAGGCCCCATGGTTAGAGGCCCAGTTCGCAGCCGTGATTGTAAGATTCGCACAAAGGTCCCCCGAGGAAACCCCCCACGGGCAAGCCCACTCAGAGGTGTCCAGTGCTCCATGGACGAGAGGCCCCCACACTCTCGTGGTGAAACAGAAGCCAGCAGCCCACTCGGCAAGATGTCAAAATGAGCAGGCCTCTGGAACTTCTCAGATATAGGCAAGACACAATGCATATATTCACCCGAGTAGGCTCTCCGAGGCGGCCTACCCCCGACCGGATTCAGAAAGAGGCCACCCAAACGGCTACCCCCCTGCGCCCACGCGCGCGATACAGAAGCAGGGACCTTACGGCGCCCTGCATACGAGGGGAAAGCCAGATTTGCCCTTGGCTGTGTGAACCAGAATAAACTGTTTTTTATTAGTCCGAGAAGGCCTTCCCTGAGTCCTGTCGCACTTCGCCTCGGAGCGGCCACCCACAGTGGTGCCAGTTATACCTTGTTCCCCCCTCCCGCCCCTCCCCCCTCCGGCACCCCCGAGGGTCCTAGCTCCATGGCCTGACGCGGATCCGTCCAGGGCGCTGCAGCGCCTCCTGTCGAATCCCGAGGCTGCCTCGGTCCCCCGTCCGCTCGAAAGGAGGCCATGGCGACCCCGCTGGGCTAACGGGGGAGACGGGCCGGGGTAACCCGCCGGCAACTCGAGAATCACCGCCTGGAAAGTCGTAGTACACCCGCCGTGAGGCCAACGCCCATATAGGGAGGAGGCGCTTTTCCCCTTGCAGGGCATGGGAGAAGCATGCCCCGTCACTGCCCCCCGGCTCCGAACGGGGCTTGACTCCTTGCGGGCGACTCCAGGTGTCCCCCGAGATCCCCGGGCCAACCTGCCAAGAAAGCGGGGCTTCCCGCCACACCGCGAGGGCGTCCCCCGGGCCCCCCTCCTTGCGAGACGGGGCCCTTGGGATCTGCAGCGACGCGAGAGCCGTCCTGCCTTCTCTCTGGCGCTGCAACGGAGGCTGGACTCCCTCTAGGCGCCCCCAGAGGTTCCCTGGGATACCCGTGTCCACAGGCGAGCGGAACCCTGAGTCTCCCGAGGCCGCTCGCGAGGGGCCCCCCGTCGCCGTCGGCCCCTCCTCTCGAAAGGGGGGTCCAATCCCCTTCCTGAATGCCATCGCAATCCCTACATTCCCTCGCACCTCCAGAGCGGGACTCTCGCCTCTCCTGAGGTTCGAGAAGAGGCCCCAAGGGGCCAGTTCCGGCCGCAAGACCAAAGGTCCCCGAGGAACCCCCATCGGCAAGCGAGTCCAGTTCCCTGGACGTGAGGCGAGGGGAAGCCCAGCAGCCCCTGGCGATGTCAAAGGAGGCCTGGACTTCTCAGAGGCAACAAGAGAGGCTCCCGAGGCGCCACGCCCCCGATTCAGAGAGGCCACCCCCGCTTCCCCCTGCGCCGCGCGGAAAAGCACGACCTTCGCCCCTGCATTCGAGGGGAAGCCCGATTGCCCTTGGCTGTGACCGGAGAGAAAGGCTGAGTCCCCTCGACTCCCTGGAGGCCACCCCACAGGTGCCAGTTATACCTGTCCCCTCCCCCCCCTCCGGGGACCCCCGAGGGTCCTAGCTCCATGCCTGACGCGGACCCAGGGCGCTGCAGCGCCTCCTGGCGAATCCCGAGGCTGCTCGGGCCCCTGTCCGCTCGAAAGGAGGCATGGCGACCCCGCTGGGCTAACGGGGGAGACGGGCCGGGGGAACCGCCGCAACTCGAGAATGCACCGCCGCAAGTCGAGAACACCCCCGTGAGGCCACGCCCATAGAGGGAGGAGGCGCTTTTCCCTTGCAGGGCATGGAGAGCATGCCCCGGCACCTGTTCCGGCTCCGAACGGGGCTTGACTCCTTGCGGGCGACTCCAGGTGTCCCCCGAGATCCCCGGGCCAACCTGCCAAGAAAGCGGGGGGCTTCCCGCCACACCGCGAGGGGCGTCCCCCGGGCCCCCCTCCTTGCGAGACGGGGCCCTTGGGATCTGCAGCGACGCGAGAGCCGTCCTGCCTTCTCTCTGGCGCTGCAACGGAGGCTGGACTCCCTCTAGGCGCCCCCAGAGGTTCCCTGGGATACCCGTGTCCACAGGCGAGCGGAACCCTGAGTCTCCAGAGGCCGCTCGCGAGGGGCCCCCCCGTCGCCGTCGGCCCCTCCTCTCGAAAGGGGGGTCCAATCCCCTTCCTGAATGCCATCGCAATCCCTACATTCCCTCGCACCTCCAGAGCGGGACTCTCGCCTCTCCTGAGGTTCGAGAAGAGGCCCCAAGGGGCCAGTTCCGGCCGCAAGACCAAAGGTCCCCGAGGAACCCCCATCGGCAAGCGAGTCCAGTTCCCTGGACGTGAGGCGAGGGGAAGCCCAGCAGCCCCTGGCGATGTCAAGGAGGCCTGGACTTCTCAGAGGCAACAAGAGAGGCTCCCCGAGGCGCCACGCCCCCGATTCAGAGAGGCCACCCCCGCTTCCCCCTGCGCCGCGCGGAAAAGCACGACCTTCGCCCCTGCATTCGAGGGGAAGCCCGATTGCCCTTGGCTGTGACCGGAGAGAAAGGCTGAGTCCCCTCGACTCCCTGGAGGCCACCCCACAGGTGCCAGTTATACCTGTCCCCTCCCCCCCTCCGGGGACCCCCGAGGGTCCTAGCTCCATGCCTGACGCGGACCCAGGGCGCTGCAGCGCCTCCTGGCGAATCCCGAGGCTGCTCGGGCCCCTGTCCGCTCGAAAGGAGGCATGGCGACCCCCGCTGGGCTAACGGGGGAGACGGGCCGGGGTACCCGCCGCAACTCGAGAATGCACCGCCGCAAGTCGAGAACACCCCCGTGAGGCCACGCCCATAGAGGGAGGAGGCGCTTTTCCCTTGCAGGGCATGGAGAGCATGCCCCGGGCACCTGTTCCGGCTCCGAACGGGGCTTGACTCCTTGCGGGCGACTCCAGGTGTCCCCCGAGATCCCCGGGCCAACCTGCCAAGAAAGCGGGGCTTCCCGCCACACCGCGAGGGCGTCCCCGGGGCCCCCCTCCTTGCGAGACGGGGCCCTTGGGATCTGCAGCGACGCGAGAGCCGTCCTGCCTTCTCTCTGGCGCTGCAACGGAGGCTGGACTCCCTCTAGGCGCCCCCAGAGGTTCCCTGGGATACCCGTGTCCACAGGCGAGCGGAACCCTGAGTCTCCAGAGGCCGCTCGCGAGGGGCCCCCCGTCGCCGTCGGCCCCTCCTCTCGAAAGGGGGGTCCAATCCCCTTCCTGAATGCCATCGCAATCCCTACATTCCCTCGCACCTCCAGAGCGGGACTCTCGCCTCTCCTGAGGTTCGAGAAGAGGCCCCAAGGGGCCAGTTCCGGCCGCAAGACCAAAGGTCCCCGAGGAACCCCCATCGGCAAGCGAGTCCAGTTCCCTGGACGTGAGGCGAGGGGAAGCCCAGCAGCCCCTGGCGATGTCAAAGGAGGCCTGGACTTCTCAGAGGCAACAAGAGAGGCTCCCCGAGGCGCCACGCCCCCCGATTCAGAGAGGCCACCCCCGCTTCCCCCTGCGCCGCGCGGAAAAGCACGACCTTGGCCCCTGCATTCGAGGGGAAGCCCGATTGCCCTTGGCTGTGACCGGAGAGAAAGGCTGAGTCCCCTCGACTCCCTGGAGGCCACCCCACAGGTGCCAGTTATACCTGTCCCCTCCCCCCCTCCGGGGACCCCGAGGGTCCTAGCTCCATGCCTGACGCGGACCCAGGGCGCTGCAGCGCCTCCTGGCGAATCCCGAGGCTGCTCGGGCCCCTGTCCGCTCGAAAGGAGGCATGGCGACCCCGCTGGGCTAACGGGGGAGACGGGCCGGGGTACCCGCCGCAACTCGAGAATGCACCGCCGCAAGTCGAGAACACCCCCGTGAGGCCACGCCCATAGAGGGAGGAGGCGCTTTTCCCTTGCAGGGCATGGAGAGCATGCCCCGGCACCTGTTCCGGCTCCGAACGGGGCTTGACTCCTTGCGGGCGACTCCAGGTGTCCCCCGAGATCCCCGGCCAACCTGCCAAGAAAGCGGGGCTTCCCGCCACACCGCGAGGGGCGTCCCCCGGGCCCCCCTCCTTGCGAGACGGGGCCCTTGGGATCTGCAGCGACGCGAGAGCCGTCCTGCCTTCTCTCTGGCGCTGCAACGGAGGCTGGACTCCCTCTAGGCGCCCCCAGAGGTTCCCTGGGATACCCGTGTCCACAGGCGAGCGGAACCCTGAGTCTCCAGAGGCCGCTCGCTAGGGGCCCCCCGTCGCCGTCGGCCCCTCCTCTCGAAAGGGGGGTCCAATCCCCTTCCTGAATGCCATCGCAATCCCTACATTCCCTCGCACCTCCAGAGCGGGACTCTCGCCTCTCCTGAGGTTCGAGAAGAGGCCCCAAGGGGCCAGTTCCGGCCGCAAGACCAAAGGTCCCCGAGGAACCCCCATCGGCAAGCGAGTCCAGTTCCCTGGACGTGAGGCGAGGGGAAAGCCCAGCAGCCCCTGGCGATGTCAAAGGAGGCCTGGACTTCTCAGAGGCAACAAGAGAGGCTCCCCGAGGCGCCACGCCCCCGATTCAGAGAGGCCACCCCCGCTTCCCCCTGCGCCGCGCGGAAAAGCACGACCTTCGCCCCTGCATTCGAGGGGAAGCCCGATTGCCCTTGGCTGTGACCGGAGAGAAAGGCTGAGTCCCCTCGACTCCCTGGAGGCCACCCCACAGGTGCCAGTTATACCTGTCCCCTCCCCCCCTCCGGGGACCCCCGAGGGTCCTAGCTCCATGCCTGACGCGGACCCAGGGCGCTGCAGCGCCTCCTGGCGAATCCCGAGGCTGCTCGGGCCCCTGTCCGCTCGAAAGGAGGCATGGCGACCCCGCTGGGCTAACGGGGGAGACGGGCCGGGGTACCCGCCGCAACTCGAGAATGCACCGCCGCAAGTCGAGAACACCCCCGTGAGGCCACGCCCATAGAGGGAGGAGGCGCTTTTCCCTTGCAGGGCATGGAGAGCATGCCCCGGCACCTGTTCCA
>JAGTYA010001056.1:0-14546 GCA_024291935.2 Okapia johnstoni | reverse complement strand
TACCCGTGTCCCAACAGGCGAGCAGGAACTCCTGAGTCTCCAGAGGCGCTCGCGAGGGGCCCCCCGTCGATGTTCGGCCCCTCTTCTCGGCCCCCTGCGCCACGCGGAAAAGCACGACCCTTCGCCCCTGCATTCGAGGGGAAGCCCGATTGCCCTTGGCTGTGACCGGAGAGAAAGGCTGAGTCCCCTCGACTCCCTGGAGGCCACCCCACAGATGCCAGTTATACCTGTCCCCCCCCACCTTCGGGGACCCCCGAGGGTCCTAGCTCCATGCCTGACGCGGACCCAGGGCGCTGCAGCGCCTCCTGGCGAATCCCGAGGCTGCTCGGGCCCCTGTCCGCTCGAAAGGAGGCATGGCGACCCCGCTGGGCTAACGGGGGAGACGGGCCGGGGTACCCGCCGCAACTCGAGAATGCACCGCCGCAAGTCGAGAACACCCCCGTGAGGCCACGCCCATAGAGGGAGGAGGCGCTTTTCCCTTGCAGGGCATGGAGAGCATGCCCCGGCACCAGTTCCGGCTCCGAACGGGGCTTGCCTCCTTGCGGGCGACTCCAGGTGTCCCCCGAGATCCCCGGGCCAACCTGCCAAGAAAGCGGGGCTTCCCGCCACACCGCGAGGGCGTCCCCCGGGCCCCCCTCCTTGCGAGACGGGGCCCTTGGGATCTGCAGCCGACGCGAGAGCCGTCCTGCCTTCTCTCTGGCGCTGCAACGGAGGCTGGACTCCCTCTAGGCGCCCCCAGATGTTCCCTGGGATACCCGTGTCCACAGGCGAGCGGAACCCTGAGTCTCCAGAGGCCGCTCGCGAGGGGCCCCCCGTCGCCGTCGGGCCCTCCTCTTGAAAGGGGGGTCCAATCCCCTTCCTGAATGCCATCGCAATCCCTACATTCCCTCGCACCTCCAGAGAGGGACTCTCGCCTCTCCTGAGGTTCGAGAAGAGGCCCCAAGGGGCCAGTTCCGGCCGCAAGACCAAAGGTCCCCGAGGAACCCCCATCGGCAAGCGAGTCCAGTTCCCTGGACGTGAGGCGAGGGGAAGCCCAGCAGCCCCTGGCGATGTCAAAGGAGGCCTGGACTTCTCAGAGGCAACAAGAGAGGCTCCCCGAGGCGCCACGCCCCCGATTCAGAGAGGCCACCCCCGCTTCCCCTGCGCCGCGCGGAAAAGCACGACCTTCGCCCCTGCATTCGAGGGGAAGCTCGATTGCCCTTGGCTGTGACCGGAGAGAAAGGCTGAGTCCCCTCGACTCCCTGGAGGCCACCTCACAGGTGCCAGTTATACCTGTCCCCTCCCCCCCTCCGGGGACCCCCGAGGGTCCTAGCTCCATGCCTGACGTGGACCCAGGGCGCTGCAGCGCCTCCTGGCGAATCCCGAGGCTGCTCGGGCCCCTGTCCGCTCGAAAGGAGGCATGCCGACCCCGCTGGGCTAACGGGGGAGACGGGCCGGGGTACCCGCCGCAACTCGAGAATGCACCGCCGCAAGTCGAGAACACCCCCGTGAGGCCACGCCCATAGAGGGAGGAGGCGCTTTTTTCCTTGCAGGGCATGGAGAGCATGCCCCGGCACCTGTTCCGGCTCCCGAACGAACGGGGCTTGACTCCTTGCGGGCGACTCCAGGTGTCCCCCGAGATCCCCGGGCCAACCTGCCAAGAAAGCGGGGCTTCCCGCCACACTGCGAGGGCGTCCCCCGGGGCCCCCTCCTTGCGAGACGGGGCCCTTGGGATCTGCAGCGACTCGAGAGCCGTCCTGCCTTCTCTCTGGCGCTGCAACGGAGGCTGGACTCCCTCTAGGCGCCCCCAGAGGTTCCCTGGGATACCCGTGTGCACAGGCGAGCGGAACCCTGACTCTCCAGAGGCCGCTCGCGAGGGGCCCCCCGTCGCCGTCGGCCCCTCCTCTCGAAAGGGGGGTCCAATCCCCTTCCTGAATGCCATCGCAATCCCTACATTCCCTCGCACCTCCAGAGCGGGACTCTCGCCTCTCCTGAGGTTCGAGAAGAGGCCCCAAGGGGCCAGTTCCGGCCGCAAGACCAAAGGTCCCCGAGGAACCCCCATCGGCGAGCGAGTCCAGTTCCCTGGACGTGAGGCGAGGGGAAGCCCAGCAGCCCCTGGCGATGTCAAAGGAGGCCTGGACTTCTCAGAGGCAACAAGAGAGGCACCCCGAGGCGCCACGCCCCCGATTCAGAGAGGCCACCCCCGCTTCCCCCCTGCGCCGCGCGGAAAAGCACGACCTTCGCCCCTGCATTCGAGGGGAAGCCCGATTGCCCTTGGCTGTGACCGTAGAGAAAGGCTGAGTCCCCTCGACTCCCTGGAGGCCACCCCACAGGTGCCAGTTATACCTGTCCCCTCCCCCCCTCCGGGGACCCCCGAGGGTCCTAGCTCCATGCCTGACGCGGACCCAGGGCGCTGCAGCGCCTCCTGGCGAATCCCGAGGCTGCTCGGGCCCCTGTCCGCTCGAAAGGAGGCATGGCGACCCCGCTGGGCTAACGGGGGAGACGGGCCGGGGTACCCGCCGCAACTCGAGAATGCACCGCCGCAAGTCGAGAACACCCCCGTGAGGCCACGCCCATAGAGGGAGGAGGCGCTTTTCCCTTGCAGGGCATGGAGAGCATGCCCCGGCACCTGTTCCGGCTCCGAACGGGGCTTGACTCCTTGCGGGCGACTCCAGGTGTCCCCCTAGATCCCCGGGCCAACCTGCCAAGAAAGCGGGGCTTCCCGCCACACCGCGAGGGCGTCCCCCGGGCCCCCCTTCTTGCGAGACGGGGCCCTTGGGATCTGCAGCGACTCAAGAGCCGTCCTGCCTTCTCTCTGGCGCTGCAACGGAGGCTGGACTCCCTCTAGGCGCCCCCAGAGGTTCCCTGGGATACCCGTGTCCACAGGCGAGCGGAACCCTGAGTCTCCAGAGGCCGCTCGCGAGGGGCCCCCCGTCGCCGTCGGCCCCTCCTCTCGAAAGGGGGCCCCCGATTCAGAGAGGCCACACCCGCTTCCCCCTGCGCCGCGCGGAAAAAAAGCACGACCTTCGCCCCTGCATTCGAGGGGAAGCCCGATTGCCCTTGGCTGTGACCGGAGAGAAAGGCTGAGTCCCCTCGACTCCCTGGAGGCCACCCCACAGGTGCCAGTTATACCTGTCCCCTCCCCCCCCTCCGGGGACCCCCGAGGGTCCTAGCTCCATGCCTGACGCGGACCCAGGGCGCTGCAGCGCCTCCTGGCGAATCCCGAGGCTGCTCGGGCCCCTGTCCGCTCGAAAGGAGGCATGGCGACCCCGCTGGGCTAACGGGGGAGACGGGCCGGGGTACCCGCCGCAACTCGAGAATGCACCGCCGCAAGTCGAGAACACCCCCGTGAGGCCACGCCCATAGAGGGAGGAGGCGCTTTTCCCTTGCAGGGCATGGAGAGCATGCCCCGGCACCTGTTCCGGCTCCGAACGGGGCTTGACTCCTTGCGGGCGACTCCAGGTGTCCCCCGAGATCCCCGGGCCAACCTGCCAAGAAAGCGGGGCTTCCCGCCACACCGCGAGGGCGTCCCCCGGGCCCCCCTCCTTGCGAGACGGGGCCCTTGGGATCTGCAGCGACGCGAGAGCCGTCCTGCCTTCTCTCTGGCGCTGCAACGGAGGCTGGACTCCCTCTAGGCGCCCCCAGAGGTTCCCTGGGATACCCGTGTCCACAGGCGAGCGGAACCCTGAGTCTCCAGAGGCCCGCTCGCGAGGGGCCCCCCGTCGCCGTCGGCCCCTCCTCTCGAAAGGGGGGTCCAATCCCCTTCCTGAATGCCATCGCAATCCCTACATTCCCTCGCACCTCCAGAGCGGGACTCTCGCCTCTCCTGAGGTTCGAGAAGAGGCCCCAAGGGGCCAGTTCCGGCCGCAAGACCAAAGGTCCCCGAGGAACCCCCATCGGCAAGCGAGTCCAGTTCCCTGGACGTGAGGCGAGGGGAAGCCCAGCAGCCCCTGGCGATGTCAAAGGAGGCCTGGACTTCTCAGAGGCAACAAGAGAGGCTCCCCGAGGCGCCACGCCCCCGATTCAGAGAGGCCACCCCCGCTTCCCCCTGCGCCGCGCGGAAAAGCACGACCTTCGCCCCTGCATTCGAGGGGAAGCCCGATTGCCCTTGGCTGTGACCGGAGAGAAAGGCTGAGTCCCCTCGACTCCCTGGAGGCCACCCCACAGGTGCCAGTTATACCTGTCCCCCCCCCCCCTCCGGGGACCCCCGAGGGTCCTAGCTCCATGCCTGACGCGGACCCAGGGCGCTGCAGCGCCTCCTGGCGAATCCCGAGGCTGCTCGGGCCCCTGTCCGCTCGAAAGGAGGCATGGCGACCCCGCTGGGCTAACGGGGGAGACGGGCCGGGGGTACCCGCCGCAACTCGAGAATGCACCGCCGCAAGTCGAGAACACCCCCGTGAGGCCACGCCCATAGAGGGAGGAGGCGCTTTTCCCTTGCAGGGCATGGAGAGCATGCCCCGGCACCTGTTCCGGCTCCGAACGGGGCTTGACTCCTTGCGGGCGACTCCAGGTGTCCCCCGAGATCCCCGGGCCAACCTGCCAAGAAAGCGGGGCTTCCCGCCACACCGCGAGGGCGTCCCCCGGGCCCCCCTCCTTGCGAGACGGGGCCCTTGGGATCTGCAGCGACGCGAGAGCCGTCCTGCCTTCTCTCTGGCGCTGCAACGGAGGCTGGACTCCCTCTAGGCGCCCCCAGAGGTTCCCTGGGATACCCGTGTCCACAGGCGAGCGGAAACCTGAGTCTCTCAGAGGCCGCTCGCGAGGGGCCCCCCGTCGCCGTCGGCCCCTCCTCTCGAAAGGGGGGTCCAATCCCCTTCCTGAATGCCATCGCAATCCCTACATTCCCTCGCACCTCCAGAGAGGGACTCTCGCCTCTCCTGAGGTTCGAGAAGAGGCCCCAAGGGGCCAGTTCCGGCCGCAAGACCAAAGGTCCCCGAGGAACCCCCATCGGCAAGCGAGTCCAGTTCCCTGGACGTGAGGCGAGGGGAAGCCCAGCAGCCCCTGGCGATGTCAAAGGAGGCCTGGACTTCTCAGAGGCAACAAGAGAGGCTCCCCGAGGCGCCACGCCCCCGATTCAGAGAGGCCACCCCCGCTTCCCCCTGCGCCGCGCGGAAAAGCACGACCTTCGCCCCTGCATTCGAGGGGAAGCCCGATTGCCCTTGGCTGTGACCGGAGAGAAAGGCTGAGTCCCCTCGACTCCCTGGAGGCCACCCCACAGGTGCCAGTTATACCTGTCCCCTCCCCCCCTCCGGGGACCCCCGAGGGTCCTAGCTCCATGCCTGACGCGGACCCAGGGCGCTGCAGCGCCTCCTGGCGAATCCCGAGGCTGCTCGGGCCCCTGTCCGCTCGAAAGGAGGCATGGCGACCCCGCTGGGCTAACGGGGGAGACGGGCCGGGGGGGTACCCGCCGCAACTCGAGAATGCACCGCCGCAAGTCGAGAACACCCCCGTGAGGCCACGCCCATAGAGGGAGGAGGCGCTTTTCCCTTGCAGGGCATGGAGAGCATGCCCCGGCACCTGTTCCGGCTCCGAACGGGGCTTGACTCCTTGCGGGCGACTCCAGGTGTCCCCCCCGCAGAGATCCCCGGGCCAACCTGCCAAGAAAGCGGGGCTTCCCGCCACACTGCGAGGGCGTCCCCCCCGGGGCCCCCTCCTTGCGAGACGGGGCCCTTGGGATCTGCAGCGACTCGAGAGCCGTCCTGCCTTCTCTCTGGGCCCCCAGAGGTTCCCTGGGGATACCCGTGTGCCACAGGCGAGCGGAACCCTGAGTCTCCAGAGGCCGCTCGCGAGGGGCCCCCCCGTCGCCGTCGGCCCCTCCTCTCGAAAGGGGGGTCCAATCCCCTTCCTGAATGCCATCGCAATCCCTACATTCCCTCGCACCTCCAGAGCGGGACTCTCGCCTCTCCTGAGGTTCGAGAAGAGGCCCCAAGTGGCCAGTTCCGGCCGCAAGACCAAAGGTCCCCGAGGAACCCCCATCGGCAAGCGAGTCCAGTTCCCTGGACGTGAGGCGAGGGGAAGCCCAGCAGCCCCTGGCGATGTCAAAGGAGGCCTGGACTTCTCAGAGGCAACAAGAGGAGGCTCCCTGAGGCGCCTTGCAGGGCATGGAGAGCATGCCCCGGCCCTGTTCCCCCTGCGAACGGGGAAAAGACTCCTTGCGGGCGGCCTCCAGGTGTCCCCCGAGATCCCAGGGCCAACCTGCCAAGAAAGCGGGGCTTCCCGCCACACCGCGAGGGCGTCCCCCCGGGCCCCCCTCCTTGCGAGACGGGGCCCTTGGGATCTGCAGCGACTCGAGAGCCGTCCTGCCTTCTCTCTGGCGCTGCAACGGAGGCTGGACTCCCTCTAGGCGCCCCCAGAGGTTCCCTGGGATACCCGTGTCCACAGGCGAGCGGAACCCTGAGTCTCCAGAGGCCGCTCGCGAGGGGCCCCCCGTCGCCGTCGGCCCCTCCTCTCGAAAGGGGGGTCCAATCCCCTTCCTGAATGCCATCGCAATCCCTACATTCCCTCGCACCTCCAGAGCGGGACTCTCGCCTCTCCTGAGGTTCGAGAAGAGGCCCCAAGGGGCCAGTTCCGGCCGCAAGACCAAAGGTCCCCGAGGAACCCCCATCGGCAAGCGAGTCCAGTTCCCTGGACGTGAGGCGAGGGGAAGCCCAGCAGCCCCTGGCGATGTCAAAGGAGGCCTGGACTTCTCAGAGGCAACAAGAGAGGCTCCCCGAGGCGCCACGCCCCCGATTCAGAGAGGCCACCCCCGCTTCCCCCTGCGCCGCGCGGAAAAGCACGACCTTCGCCCCTGCATTCGAGGGGAAGCCCGATTGCCCTTGGCTGTGACCGGAGAGAAAGGCTGAGTCCCCTCGACTCCCTGGAGGCCACCCCACAGGTGCCAGTTATACCTGTCCCCTCCCCCCCTCCGGGGACCCCCGAGGGTCCTAGCTCCATGCCTGACGCGGACCCAGGGCGCTGCAGCGCCTCCTGGCGAATCCCGAGGCTGCTCGGGCCCCTGTCCGCTCGAAAGGAGGCATGGCGACCCCGCTGGGCTAACGGGGGAGACGGGCCGGGGTACCCGCCGCAACTCGAGAATGCACCGCCGCAAGTCGAGAACACCCCCGTGAGGCCACGCCCATAGAGGGAGGAGGCGCTTTTCCCTTGCAGGGCATGGAGAGCATGCCCCGGCACCTGTTCCGGGCGACTCCAGGTGTCCCCCGAGATCCCGGGCCAACCTGCCAAGAAAGCGGGGCTTCCCGCCACACCGCGGGGCGTCCCCCGGGCCCCCCTCCTTGCGAGACGGGGCCCTTGGGATCTGCAGCGACGCGAGAGCCGTCCTGCCTTCTCTCTGGCGCTGCAACGGAGGCTGGACTCCCTCTAGGCGCCCCCAGAGGTTCCCTGGGATACCCGTGTCCACAGGCGAGCGGAACCCTGAGTCTCCAGAGGCCGCTCGCGAGGGGCCCCCCGTCGCCGTCGGCCCCTCCTCTCGAAAGGGGGGTCCAATCCCCTTCCTGAATGCCATCGCAATCCCTACATTCCCTCGCACCTCCAGAGCGGGACTCTCGCCTCTCCTGAGGTTCGAGAAGAGGCCCCAAGGGGCCAGTTCCGGCCGCAAGACCAAAGGTCCCCGAGGAACCCCCATCGGCAAGCGAGTCCAGTTCCCTGGACGTGAGGCGAGGGGAAGCCCAGCAGCCCCTGGCGATGTCAAAGGAGGCCTGGACTTCTCAGAGGCAACAAGAGAGGCTCCCCGAGGCGCCACGCCCCCGATTCAGAGAGGCCACCCCCGCTTCCCCCCCCTGCGCGCGCGGAAAAGCACGACCTTCGCCCCTGCATTCGAGGGGAAGCCCGATTGCCCTTGGCTGTGACCGGAGAGAAAGGCTGAGTCCCCTCGACTCCCTGGAGGCCACCCCACAGGTGCCAGTTATACCTGTCCCCTCCCCCCCCCCTCCGGGGACCCCCGAGGGTCCTAGCTCCATGCCTGACGCGGACCCAGGGCGCTGCAGCGCCTCCTGGCGAATCCCGAGGCTGCTCGGGCCCCTGTCCGCTCGAAAGGAGGCATGGCGACCCCGCTGGGCTAACGGGGGAGACGGGCCGGGGTACCCGCCGCAACTCGAGAATGCACCGCCGCAAGTCGAGAACACCCCCGTGAGGCCACGCCCATAGAGGGAGGAGGCGCTTTTCCCTTGCAGGGCATGGAGAGCATGCCCCGGCACCTGTTCCGGCTCCGAACGGGGCTTGACTCCTTGCGGGCGACTCCAGGTGTCCCCCGAGATCCCCGGGCCAACCTGCCAAGAAAGCGGGGCTTCCCGCCACACCGCGGGGCGTCCCCCGGGCCCCCCTCCTTGCGAGACGGGGCCCTTGGGATCTGCAGCGACGCGAGAGCCGTCCTGCCTTCTCTCTGGCGCTGCAACGGAGGCTGGACTCCCTCTAGGCGCCCCCAGAGGTTCCCTGGGATACCCGTGTCCCACAGGCGAGCGGAAACCTGAGTCTCCAGAGGCCGCTCGCGAGGGGCCCCCCGTCGCCGTCGGCCCCTCCTCTCGAAAGGGGGGTCCAATCCCCTTCCTGAATGCCATCGCAATCCCTACATTCCCTCGCACCTCCAGAGCGGGACTCTCGCCTCTCCTGAGGTTCGAGAAGAGGCCCCAAGGGGCCAGTTCCGGCCGCAAGACCAAAGGTCCCCGAGGAACCCCCATCGGCAAGCGAGTCCAGTTCCCTGGACGTGAGGCGAGGGGAAGCCCAGCAGCCCCTGGCGATGTCAAAGGAGGCCTGGACTTCTCAGAGGCAACAAGAGAGGCTCCCCGAGGCGCCACGCCCCCGATTCAGAGAGGCCACCCCCGCTTCCCCCTGCGCCGCGCGGAAAAGCACGACCTTCGCCCCTGCATTCGAGGGGAAGCCCGATTGCCCTTGGCTGTGACCGGAGAGAAAGGCTGAGTCCCCTCGACTCCCTGGAGGCCACCCCACAGGTGCCAGTTATACCTGTCCCCTCCCCCCCTCCGGGGACCCCCGAGGGTCCTAGCTCCATGCCTGACGCGGACCCAGGGCGCTGCAGCGCCTCCTGGCGAATCCCGAGGCTGCTCGGGCCCCTGTCCGCTCGAAAGGAGGCATGGCGACCCCGCTGGGCTAACGGGGGAGACGGGCCGGGGTACCCGCCGCAACTCGAGAATGCACCGCCGCAAGTCGAGAACACCCCCCCGTGAGGCCACGCCCATAGAGGGAGGAGGCGCTTTTCCCTTGCAGGGCATGGAGAGCATGCCCCGGCACCTGTTCCGGCTCCGAACGGGGCTTGACTCCTTGCGGGCGACTCCAGGTGTCCCCCGAGATCCCCGGGCCAACCTGCCAAGAAAGCGGGGCTTCCCGCCACACCGCGAGGGCGTCCCCCGGGCCCCCCTCCTTGCGAGACGGGGCCCTTGGGATCTGCAGCGACGCGAGAGCCGTCCTGCCTTCTCTCTGGCGCTGCAACGGAGGCTGGACTCCCTCTAGGCGCCCCCAGAGGTTCCTGGGATACCCGTGTCCACAGGCGAGCGGAACCCTGAGTCTCCAGAGGCCGCTCGCGAGGGGCCCCCCCGTCGCCGTCGGCCCCTCCTCTCTCGAAAGGGGGGTCCAATCCCCTTCCTGAATGCCATCGCAATCCCTACATTCCCTCGCACCTCCAGAGCGGGACTCTCGCCTCTCCTGAGGTTCGAGAAGAGGCCCCAAGGGGCCAGTTCCGGCCGCAAGACCAAAGGTCCCCGAGGAACCCCCATCGGCAAGCGAGTCCAGTTCCCTGGACGTGAGGCGAGGGGAAGCCCAGCAGCCCCTGGCGATGTCAAAGGAGGCCTGGACTTCTCAGAGGCAACAAGAGAGGCTCCCCGAGGCGCCACGCCCCCGATTCAGAGAGGCCACCCCCGCTTCCCCCTGCGCCGCGCGGAAAAAAAGCACGACCTTCGCCCCTGCATTCGAGGGGAAGCCCGATTGCCCTTGGCTGTGACCGGAGAGAAAGGCTGAGTCCCCTCGACTCCCTGGAGGCCACCCCACAGGTGCCAGTTATACCTGTCCCCTCCCCCCCTCCGGGGACCCCCGAGGGTCCTAGCTCCATGCCTGACGCGGACCCAGGGCGCTGCAGCGCCTCCTGGCGAATCCCGAGGCTGCTCGGGCCCCTGTCCGCTCGAAAGGAGGCATGGCGACCCCGCTGGGCTAACGGGGGAGACGGGCCGGGGGTACCCGCCGCAACTCGAGAATGCACCGCCGCAAGTCGAGAACACCCCCGTGAGGCCACGCCCATAGAGGGAGGAGGCGCTTTTCCCTTGCAGGGCATGGAGAGCATGCCCCCCGGCACCTGTTCCGGCTCCGAACGGGGCTTGACTCCTTGCGGGCGACTCCAGGTGTCCCCCGAGATCCCCGGGCCAACCTGCCAAGAAAGCGGGGCTTCCCGCCACACCGCGAGGGCGTCCCCCGGGCCCCCCCCCCTTGCCTTGCGAGACGGGGCCCTTGGGATCTGCAGCGACGCGAGAGCCGTCCTGCCTTCTCTCTGGCGCTGCAACGGAGGCTGGACTCCCTCTAGGCGCCCCCAGAGGTTCCCTGGGATACCCGTGTCCACAGGCGAGCGGAACCCTGAGTCTCCAGAGGCCGCTCGCGAGGGGCCCCCCGTCGCCGTCGGCCCCTCCTCTCGAAAGGGGGGTCCAATCCCCTTCCTGAATGCCATCGCAATCCCTACATTCCCTCGCACCTCCAGAGCGGGACTCTCGCCTCTCCTGAGGTTCGAGAAGAGGCCCCAAGGGGCCAGTTCCGGCCGCAAGACCAAAGGTCCCCCGAGGAACCCCCATCGGCAAGCGAGTCCAGTTCCCTGGACGTGAGGCGAGGGGAAGCCCAGCAGCCCCTGGCGATGTCAAAGGAGGCCTGGACTTCTCAGAGGCAACAAGAGAGGCTCCCCGAGGCGCCACGCCCCCGATTTCAGAGAGGCCACCCCCGCTTCCCCCTGCGCCGCGCGCGGAAAAGCACGACCTTCGCCCCTGCATTCGAGGGGAAGCCCGATTGCCCTTGGCTGTGACCGGAGAGAGAAGGGCTGAGTCCCCTCGACTCCCTGGAGGCCACCCCACAGGTGCCAGTTATACCTGTCCCCTCCCCCCCTCCGGGGACCCCCGAGGGTCCTAGCTCCATGCCTGACGCGGACCCAGGGCGCTGCAGCGCCTCCTGGCGAATCCCGAGGCTGCTCGGGCCCCTGTCCGCTCGAAAGGAGGCATGGCGACCCCGCTGGGCTAACGGGGGAGACGGGCCGGGGTACCCGCCGCAACTCGAGAATGCACCGCCGCAAGTCGAGAACACCCCCGTGAGGCCACGCCCATAGAGGGAGGAGGCGCTTTTTTCCCCTTGCAGGGCATGGAGAGCATGCCCCGGCACCTGTTCCGGCTCCGAACGGGGCTTGACTCCTTGCGGGCGACTCCAGGTGTCCCCCGAGATCCCCGGGCCAACCTGCCAAGAAAGCGGGGCTTCCCGCCACACCGCGAGGGCGTCCCCCCGGCCCCCCTCCTTGCGAGACGGGGCCCTTGGGATCTGCAGCGACGCGAGAGAGCCGTCCTGCCTTCTCTCTGGCGCTGCAACGGAGGCTGGACTCCCTCTAGGCGCCCCCAGAGGTTCCCTGGGATACCCGTGTCCACAGGCGAGCGGAACCCTGAGTCTCCAGAGGCCGCTCGCGAGGGGCCCCCCGTCGCCGTCGGCCCCTCCTCTCGAAAGGGGGGTCCAATCCCCTTCCTGAATGCCATCGCAATCCCTACATTCCCTCGCACCTCCAGAGCGGGACTCTCGCCTCTCCTGAGGTTCGAGAAGAGGCCCCAAGGGGCCAGTTCCGGCCGCAAGACCAAAGGTCCCCGAGGAACCCCCATCGGCAAGCGAGTCCAGTTCCCTGGACGTGAGGCGAGGGGAAGCCCAGCAGCCCCCCTGGCGATGTCAAAGGAGGCCTGGACTTCTCAGAGGCAACAAAGAGAGGCTCCCCGAGGCGCCACGCCCCCGATTCAGAGAGGCCACCCCCGCTTCCCCCTGCGCCGCGCGGAAAAAAAAAACGACCTTCGCCCCTGCATTCGAGGGGAAGCCCGATTGCCCTTGGCTGTGACCGGAGAGAAAAGGCTGAGTCCCCTCGACTCCCTGGAGGCCACCCCACAGGTGCCAGTTATACCTGTCCCCTCCCCCCCCTCCGGGGACCCCCGAGGGTCCTAGCTCCATGCCTGACGCGGACCCAGGGCGCTGCAGCGCCTCCTGGCGAATCCCGAGGCTGCTCGGGCCCCCTGTCCGCTCGAAAGGAGGCATGGCGACCCCGCTGGGCTAACGGGGGAGACGGGCCGGGGTACCCGCCGCAACTCGAGAATGCACCGCCGCAAGTCGAGAACACCCCCGTGAGGCCACGCCCATAGAGGGAGGAGGCGCTTTTTTTTTCCTTGCAGGGCATGGAGAGCATGCCCCGGCACCTTCCGGCCGGCTCCGAACGGGGCTTGACTCCTTGCGGGCGACTCCAGGTGTCCCCCGAGATCCCCGGGCCAACCTGCCAAGAAAGCGGGGCTTCCCGCCACACCGCGAGGGCGTCCCCCGGGCCCCCCCTCCTTGCGAGACGGGGCCCTTGGGATCTGCAGCGACGCGAGAGCCGTCCTGCCTTCTCTCTGGCGCTGCAACGGAGGCTGGACTCCCTCTAGGCGCCCCCAGAGGTTCCCTGGGATACCCGTGTCCACAGGCGAGCGGAACCCTGAGTCTCCAGAGGCCGCTCGCGAGGGGGGCCCCCCGTCGCCGTCGGCCCCTCCTCTCGAAAGGGGGGTCCAATCCCCTTCCTGAATGCCATCGCAATCCCTACATTCCCTCGCACCTCCAGAGCGGGACTCTCGCCTCTCCTGAGGTTCGAGAAGAGGCCCCAAGGGCCAGTTCCGGCCGCAAGACCAAAGGTCCCCGAGGAACCCCCATCGGCAAGCGAGTCCAGTTCCCTGGACGTGAGGCGAGGGGAAGCCCAGCAGCCCCTGGCGATGTCAAAGGAGGCCTGGACTTCTCAGAGGCAACAAGAGAGGCTCCCCGAGGCGCCACGCCCCCGATTCAGAGAGGCCACCCCCGCTTCCCCCTGCGCCGCGCGGAAAAGCACGACCTTCGCCCCTGCATTCGAGGGGAAGCCCGATTGCCCTTGGCTGTGACCGGAGAGAAAGGCTGAGTCCCCTCGACTCCCTGGAGGCCACCCCACAGGTGCCAGTTATACCTGTCCCCTCCCCCCCTCCGGGGACCCCCGAGGGTCCTAGCTCCATGCCTGACGCGGACCCCCAGGGCGCTGCAGCGCCTCCTGGCGAATCCCGAGGCTGCTCGGGCCCCTGTCCGCTCGAAAGGAGGCATGGCGACCCCGCTGGGCTAACGGGGGGGGGCCGGGGTACCCGCCGCAACTCGAGAGAATGCACCGCCGCAAGTCGAGAACACCCCCGTGAGGCCACGCCCATAGAGGGGAGGGAGGCGCTTTTCCCTTGCAGGGCATGGAGAGCATGCCCCGGCACCTGTTCCGGCTCCGAACGGGGCTTGACTCCTTGCGGGCGACTCCAGGTGTCCCCCGAGATCCCCGGGCCAACCTGCCAAGAAAGCGGGGCTTCCCGCCACACCGCGAGGGCGTCCCCCGGGCCCCCCTCCTTGCGAGACGGGGCCCTTGGGATCTGCAGCGACGCGAGAGCCGTCCTGCCTTCTCTCTGGCGCTGCAACGGAGGCTGGACTCCCTCTAGGCGCCCCCAGAGGTTCCCTGGGATACCCGTGTCCACAGGCGAGCGGAACCCTGAGTCTCCAGAGGCCGCTCGCGAGGGGCCCCCCCGTCGCCGTCGGCCCCTCCTCTCGAAAGGGGGGTCCAATCCCTTCCTGAATGCCATCGCAATCCCTACATTCCCTCGCACCTCCAGAGCGGGACTCTCGCCTCTCCTGAGGTTCGAGAAGAGGCCCCAAGGGGCCAGTTCCGGCCGCAAGACCAAAGGTCCCCGAGGAACCCCCATCGGCAAGCGAGTCCAGTTCCCTGGACGTGAGGCGAGGGGAAGCCCAGCAGCCCCTGGCGATGTCAAAGGAGGCCTGGACTTCTCAGAGGCAACAAGAGAGGCTCCCCGAGGCGCCACGCCCCCGATTCAGAGAGGCCACCCCCGCTTCCCCCTGCGCCGCGCGGAAAAAGCACGACCTTCGCCCCTGCATTCGAGGGGAAGCCCGATTGCCCTTGGCTGTGACCGGAGAGGAGAGAAGAAAGGCTGAGTCCCCTCAGTCGAGAACACCCCCGTGAGGCCACGTCCCATAGAGGGAGGAGGCGCTTTTCCCTTGCAGGGCATGGAGAGCATGCCCCGGCACCTGTTCCCGGCTCCGAACGGGGCTTGACTCCTTGCGGGGCGACTCCAGGTGTCCCCCGAGATCCCCGGGCCAAACCTGCCAAGAAAGCGGGGCTTCCCGCCACACCGCGAGGGCGTCCCCCGGGCCCCCCTCCTTGCGAGACGGGGCCTTGTGGGATCTGCAGCGACTCGAGAGCCGTCCTGCCTTCTCTCTGGCACTTGCAACGGAGGGCTGGACTCCCTCTAGGCGCCCCAGAGGTTCCCTGGGATACCCGTGTCCACAGGCGAGCAGAATCCCTGAGT
>JAGTYA010001055.1:0-14548 GCA_024291935.2 Okapia johnstoni | reverse complement strand
ACAGGGGAAATAGCTTGAGGGGGGTTTTCCTTGGGGCCCCTGCCTTGGGAACCCCTCCCCGGTTGCGGGACTGGGCACTGTGGCCTTTTTCACTGAATTTCCATATCACTTTCCCACCCCTTGTGATTTTCAGCCAGATGCAGCCTGCACTTCCCTGGTGCAAGAGGTATTTTGGCTGTGAAGACGCCAGAACAATGGCCTCTGCTCCCAGGGCCTCAGTTTCCCAGTCAGAACAGACCTAGTCTCCAGAGCTCTCTGCTACAGAGCAGACATGGGGAAAAAGCGCTGTGGAGGGTGCCTTCACGTTCCAGGCACTGGAGAAGCCTACCCGGGCTTGGAGCCTAGGCACTGTGGCCTCTTTTCACTGACTTTCCAGGTATCACTTCCCAGCCCCTTTGTGATTTTCAGCCAGATGCAGCCTTTGCAGGGTCTCTTCCTTAGAGTCAAAAAAGGGTAGCCCAAGGGACTGCTTATTCAGTCTTCCCTGGTGCAAGAGGTTTTTGGCTGTGAAGACGCCAGAACAATGGCTCTGCTCCCAGGGCCTCAGTATTCCCAGACAGAACAGACCTAGTCTCCAGAGCTCTCTGCTACAGAGCAGACAATGGGGAAAAAGCACCGCTGTGGAGGGTGCCTTCACGTTCCAGGGCACTGTCGAAGCCTTACCCTGGGCTTTGGAGCCTAGGCACTGTGGCCTCTTTCAACTGACTTTCCAGGTATCACTTCCCAGCCCCTTGTGATTTTCAGCCAGATGCAGCCTTGCAGGGTCTCTTCCTTAGAGTCAAAAAAGGTAGCCCAAGGGACTGCTTATTCAGTCTTCCCCTGGTGCAAGAGGTGTTTGGCTGTGAAGACGCCAGAACAATGGCTCTGCTCCCAGGGCCTCAGTTTCCCAGTCAGAACAGACCTATTCTCCAGAGCTCTCTGCTACAGAGCAGACATGGGGAAATAGCTCTGAGGAGGGTTTCCTTGAGGGCTCCCTGCCTTGGGGAAGCCTTACCCGGGTGCTGGAGCCTAGGCACTGTGGCCTCTTTCACTGACTTTCCAGGTATCACTTCCCAGCCCCTTGTGATTTTCAGCCAGATGCAGCCTTGCAAGGGTCTCTTCCTTAGAGTCAAAAAAGGGTAGCCCAAGGGACTGCTTATTCAAGTCTTCCCTGGTGCAAGAGGTGTTTGGCTGTGAAGACGCCAGAACAATGGCTCTGTTCGCAGGGCCTCAGTTTCCCAGTCAGAACAGACCTAGTCTCCAGAGCTCTCTGCTACAGAGCAGACATGGGGAAAAAAGCGCTGTGGAGGGTGCCTTCACGTTCCAGGCACTGTCGAAGCCTTACCTGGGCTTTGGGAGCCTAGGCACTGTGGCCTCTTTCACTGACTTTCCAGGTATCACTTCCCAGCCCCTTGTGATTTTCAGCCAGATGCAGCCTTGCAGGGTCTCTTCTTAGAGTCAAAAAAGGTAGCCCAAGGGACTGCTTATTCAGTCTTCCCTGGTGCAAGAGGTGTTTGGCTGTGAAGACGCCAGAACAATGGCTCTGCTCCCAGGGCCTCAGTTTCCCAGTCAGAACAGACCTAGTCTCCAGAGCTCTCTGCTACAGAGCAGACATGGGGAAAAAGCGCTGTGGAGGGTGCCTTCACGTTCCAGGGCACTGTCGAAGCCTTACCTGGGCTTTGGAGCCTAGGCACTGTGGCCTCTTTCACTGACTTTCCAGGTATCACTTCCCAGCCCCTTGTGATTTTCAGCCAGATGCAGCCTTGCAGGGTCTCTTCCTTAGAGTCAAAAAAGGTAGCCCAAGGGACTGCTTATTCAGTCTTCCCTGGTGCAAGAGGTGTTTGGCTGTGAAGACGCCAGAACAATGGCTCTGCTCCCAGGCCCTCAGTTTCCCAGTCAGAACAGACCTAGTCTCCAGAGCTCTCTGCTACAGAGCAGACATGGGGAAAAAGCTTGAGAGGGTTCCTTCAGGCGTTCCAGGGCCTTGTCGGAAGCCTTACCTGGGGTGCTTGGAGCCTAGGCACTGTGGCCTCTTTCACTGACTTTCCAGGTATCACTTCCCAGCCCCTTGTGATTTTCAGCCAGATGCAGCCTTGCAGGGTCTCTTCCTTAGAGTCAAAAAAGGTAGCCCAAGGGACTGCTTATTCAGTCTTCCCTGGTGCAAGAGGTGTTTGGCTGTGAAGACGCCAGAACAATGGCTCTGCTCCCAGGGCCTCAGTTTCCCAGTCAGAACAGACCTAGTCTCCAGAGCTCTCTGCTACAGAGCAGACATGGGGAAATAGCGCTGTGGAGGGTGCCTTCACGTTCCAGGGCACTGTCGAAGCCCTTACCTGGGCTTTGGAGCCTAGGCACTGTGGCCTCTTTCACTGACTTTCCAGGTATCACTTCCCAGCCCCTTGTGATTTTCAGCCAGATGCAGCCTTGCAGGGTCTCTTCCTTTAGAGTCAAAAAAGGTAGCCCAAGGGACTGCTTTATTCAGTCTTCCCTGGTGCAAGAGGTGTTTGGCTGTGAAGACGCCAGAACAATGGCTCTGCTCCCAGGGCCTCAGTTTCCCCAGTCAGAACAGACCTAGTCTCCAGAGCTCTCTGCTACAGAGCAGACATGGGGAAAAAGCGCTGTGGAGGGTGCCTTCACGTTCCAGGGCACTGTCGAAAGCCTTACCTGGGCTTTGGAGCCTAGGCACTGTGGCCTCTTTCACTGACTTTCCAGGTATCACTTCCCAGCCCCTTGTGATTTTTCAGCCAGATGCAGCCTTGCAGGGTCTCTTCCTTAGAGTCAAAAAAGGTAGCCCAAGGGGACTGCTTATTCAGTCTTCCCTGGTGCAAGAGGTGTTTGGCTGTGAAGACGCCAGAACAATGGCTCTGCTCCCAGGGCCTCAGTTTCCCAGTCAGAACAGACCTAGTCTCCAGAGCTCTCTGCTACAGAGCAGACATGGGGAAAAAAGCGCTGTGGAGGGTGCCTTCACGTTCCAGGGCACTGTCGAAAGCCTTACCTGGTGCTTTGGAGCCTAGGCACTGTGGCCTCTTTCACTGACTTTCCCAGGTATCACTTCCCAGCCCCTTGTGATTTTCAGCCAGATGCAGCCTTGCAGGGTCTCTTCCTTAGAGTCAAAAAAGGTAGCCCAAGGGACTGCTTATTCAGTCTTCCCTGGTGCAAGAGGTGTTTGGGCTGTGAAGACGCCAGAACAATGGCTCTGCTCCCAGGGCCTCAGTTTCCCAGTCAGAACAGACCTAGTCTCCAGAGCTCTCTGCTACAGAGCAGACATGGGGAAAAAGCTCTGAGGAGGGTTCCTTGAGGCTTCCCTGCCTTGGGGAAGCCCTACCTGGGTGCTGGGGCCTAGGCACTGTGGCCTCTTTCACTGACTTTCCAGGTATCACTTCCCAGCCCCTTGTGATTTTCAGCCAGATGCAGCCTTGCAGGGTCTCTTCCTTAGAGTCAAAAAAGGTAGCCCAAGGGACTGCTTATTCAGTCTTCCCTGGTGCAAGAGGTGTTTGGCTGTGAAGACGCCAGAACAATGGCTCTGCTCCCAGGGCCTCAGTTTCCCAGTCAGAACAGACCTAGTCTCCAGAGCTCTCTGCTACAGAGCAGACATGGGGAAAAAGCGCTGAGGAGGGTGCCTTCACGTTCCAGGGCACTGTCGAAGCCTTACCTGGGCTTTGGGAGCCTAGGCACTGTGGCCTCTTTCACTGACTTTCCAGGTATCACTTCCCAGCCCCTTGTGATTTTTCAGCCAGATGCAGCCTTGCAGGGTCTCTTCCTTAGAGTCAAAAAAGGTAGCCCAAGGGACTGCTTATTCAGTCTTCCCTGGTGCAAGAGGTGTTTGGCTGTGAAGACGCCAGAACAATGGCTCTGCTCCCAGGGCCTCAGTTTCCCAGTCAGAACAGACCTAGTCTCCAGAGCTCTCTGCTACAGAGCAGACATGGGGGAAAAAGCGCTGTGGAGGGTTCCTTCACGTTCCAGGGCACTGTCGAAGCCTTACCTGGGCTTTGGAGCCTAGGCACTGTGGCCTCTTTCACTGACTTTCCAGGTATCACTTCCCAGCCCCTTGTGATTTTCAGCCAGATTCAGCCTTGCAGGGTCTCTTCCTTAGAGTCAAAAAAGGTAGCCCAAGGGACTGCTTATTCAGTCTTCCCTGGTGCAAGAGGTGTTTGGCTGTGAAGACGCCAGAACAATGGCTCTGCTCCCAGGGCCTCAGTTTCCAGTCAGAACAGACCTAGTCTCCAGAGCTCTCTGCTACAGAGCAGACATGGGGAAAAAGCGCTGTGGAGGGTGCCTTCACGTTCCAGGGCACTGTCGAAGCCTTACCTGGGCTTTGGAGCCTAGGCACTGTGGCCTCTTTCACTGACTTTCCAGGTATCACTTCCCAGCCCCTTGTGATTTTCAGCCAGATGCAGCCTTGCAGGGTCTCTTCCTTAGAGTCAAAAAAGGTAGCCCAAGGGACTGCTTATTCAGTCTTCCCTGGTGCAAGAGGTGTTTGGCTGTGAAGACGCCAGAACAATGGCTCTGCTCCCAGGGCCTCAGTTTCCCAGTCAGAACAGACCTAGTCTCCAGAGCTCTCTGCTACAGAGCAGACATGGGAAAAAAGCGCTGTGGAGGGTGCCTTCACGTTCCAGGGCACTGTCGAAGCCTTACCTGGGCTTTGGAGCCTAGGCACTGTGGCCTCTTTCACTGACTTTCCAGGTATCACTTCCCAGCCCCTCTCCAGAACAATGGCTCTGCTCCCAGGGCCTCAGTTTCCCAGTCAGAACTGCTAGTCTCAGAGCTCTCTGCTACAGAGCAGACATGGGGAAAAAGCGCTGTGGAGGGTGCCTTCACGTTCCAGGGCACTGTTGAAGCCTTACCTGGGCTTTGGAGCCTAGGCACTGTGGCC
Organism: Okapia johnstoni; assembly: GCA_024291935.2. Classification (NCBI taxonomy): domain Eukaryota; kingdom Metazoa; phylum Chordata; class Mammalia; order Artiodactyla; family Giraffidae; genus Okapia; species Okapia johnstoni. Next base: position 9,699 of record JAGTYA010001055.1, on the reverse strand, counting down.
TCTTTCACTGACTTTCCAGGTATCACTTCCCAGCCCCTTGTGATTTTCAGCCAGATGCAGCCTTGCAGGGTCTCTTCCTTAGAGTCAAAAAAAGGTAGCCCAAGGGACTGCTTATTCAGTCTTCCCTGGTGCAAGAGGTGTTTGGCTGTGAAGACGCCAGAACAATGGCTCTGCTCCCAGGGCCTCAGTTTCCCAGTCAGAACAGACCTAGTCTCCAGAGCTCTCTGCTACAGAGCAGACATGGGGAAAAAGCGCTGTGGAGGGTGCCTTCACGTTCCAGGGCACTGTCGAAGCCTTACCTGGGCTTTGGAGCCTAGGCACTGTGGCCTCTTTCACTGACTTTCCAGGTATCACTTCCCAGCCCCTTGTGATTTTCAGCCAGATGCAGCCTTGCAGGGTCTCTTCCTTAGAGTCAAAAAAGGTAGCCCAAGGGACTGCTTATTCAGTCTTCCCTGGTGCAAGAGGTGTTTGGCTGTGAAGACGCCAGAACAATGGCTCTGCTCCCAGGGCCTCAGTTTCCCAGTCAGAACAGACCTAGTCTCCAGAGCTCTCTGCTACAGAGCAGACATGGGGAAAAAGCGCTGTGGAGGGTGCCTTCACGTTCCAGGGCTTGTCGAAGCCTTACCTGGGCTTTGGAGCCTAGGCACTGTGGCCTCTTTCACTGACTTTCCAGGTATCACTTCCCAGCCCCTTGTGATTTTCAGCCAGATGCAGCCTTGCAGGGTCTCTTCCTTAGAGTCAAAAAAGGTAGCCCAAGGGACTGCTTATTCAGTCTTCCCTGGTGCAAGAGGTGTTTGGCTGTGAAGACGCCAGAACAATGGCTCTGCTCCCAGGGCCTCAGTTTCCCAGTCAGAACAGACCTAGTCTCCAGAGCTCTCTGCTACAGAGCAGACATGGGGAAAAAGCGCTGTGGAGGGTGCCTTCACGTTCCAGGGCACTGTCGAAGCCTTACCTGGGCTTTGGAGCCTAGGCACTGTGGCCTCTTTCACTGACTTTCCAGGTATCACTTCCCAGCCCCTTGTGATTTTCAGCCAGATGCAGCCTTGCAGGGTCTCTTCCTTAGAGTCAAAAAAGGTAGCCCAAGGGACTGCTTATTCAGTCTTCCCTGGTGCAAGAGGTGTTTTGGCTGTGAAGACGCCAGAACAATGGCTCTGCTCCCAGGGCCTCAGTTTCCCAGTCAGAACAGACCTAGTCTCCAGAGCTCTCTGCTACAGAGCAGACATGGGGAAAAAGCGCTGTGGAGGGTGCCTTCACGTTCCAGGGCACTGTCGAAGCCTTACCTGGGCTTTGGAGCCTAGGCACTGTGGCCTCTTTCACTGACTTTCCAGGTATCACTTCCCAGCCCCTTGTGATTTTCAGCCAGATGCAGCCTTGCAGGGTCTCTTCCTTAGAGTCAAAAAAGGTAGCCCAAGGGACTGCTTATTCAGTCTTCCCTGGTGCAAGAGGTGTTTGGCTGTGAAGACGCCAGAACAATGGCTCTGCTCCCAGGGCCTCAGTTTCCCAGTCAGAACAGACCTAGTCTCCAGAGCTCTCTGCTACAGAGCAGACATGGGGAAAAAGCGCTGAGGAGGGTTCCTTCACGTTCCTGGGCTTGTCGAAGCCTTACCTGGGCTTTGGAGCCTAGGGGCACTGTGGCCTCTTTCACTGACTTTCCAGGTATCACTTCCCAGCCCCTTGTGATTTTCAGCCAGATGCAGCCTTGCAGGGTCTCTTCCTTAGAGTCAAAAAAGGTAGCCCAAGGGACTGCTTATTCAGTCTTCCCTGGTGCAAGAGGTGTTTGGCTGTGAAGACGCCAGAACAATGGCTCTGCTCCCAGGGCCTCAGTTTCCCAGTCAGAACAGACCTAGTCTCCAGAGCTCTCTGCTACAGAGCAGACATGGGGAAAAAGCGCTGTGGAGGGTGCCTTCACGTTCCAGGGCACTGTCGAAGCCTTACCTGGGCTTTGGAGCCTAGGCACTGTGGCCTCTTTCACTGACTTTCCAGGTATCACTTCCCAGCCCCTTGTGATTTTCAGCCAGATGCAGCCTTGCAGGGTCTCTTCCTTAGAGTCAAAAAAGGTAGCCCAAGGGACTGCTTATTCAGTCTTCCCTGGTGCAAGAGGTGTTTGGCTGTGAAGACGCCAGAACAATGGCTCTGCTCCCAGGGCCTCAGTTTCCCAGTCAGAACAGACCTAGTCTCCAGAGCTCTCTGCTACAGAGCAGACATGGGGAAAAAGCTCTGTGGAGGGTTCCTTCACGTTCCCTGGGCACTGTCGAAGCCCTACCCGGGCTTTGGAGCCTAGGCACTGTGTCCTCTTTCACTGACTTTCCAGGTATCACTTCCCAGCCCCTTGTGATTTTCAGCCAGATGCAGCCTTGCAGGGTCTCTTCCTTAGAGTCAAAAAAGGTAGCCCAAGGGACTGCTTATTCAGTCTTCCCTGGTGCAAGAGGTGTTTGGCTGTGAAGACGCCAGAACAATGGCTCTGCTCCCAGGGCCTCAGTTTCCCAGTCAGAACAGACCTAGTCTCCAGAGCTCTCTGCTACAGAGCAGACATGGGGAAAAAGCGCTGTGGAGGGTGCCTTCACGATCCAGGGCACTGTCAAAGCCTTACCTGGGCTTTGGAGCCTAGGCACTGTGGCCTCTTTCACTGACTTTCCAGGTATCACTTCCCAGCCCCTTGTGATTTTCAGCCAAAGGCAGCCTGGCAGGGTCTCTTTCTTACAGTCAAAAAAGGTAGCCCAACGGACTGCTTATTCAGTCTTCCCTGGTACAAGAGGTTTTTGTCTGTTAAGAAGCCACAACAATGGGTCTGTTTCCAGGGCCTCAGTTTCCCCGTCAGAACATTCCTAGTCTCCAGACCTCTCTGCTACAGAGCACACATGGGGCAATAGGTCTGAGGTGTGTTCCTTGAGGTTCCCTGCGTTGGTGAAGCCCTACGCGGGCGGTGCGGCCTAGGCACTGTGGCCTCTTCCAGTGACTTTCCAGGTAGGACTTTCCAGCCCCTTGTGATTTTCAGGAAAAAGGCAGCCTGGCAGGGTGTCTTCCTTAGTCATAAAAGGTAGCCCAAGGGAGTGCTTATTCAGGCTTCCCTGGTGCAAGAGGTGTTTGTCTGTTAAGAAGGCAGAACAATGGGTCTGCTCCCAGGGTCTCAGTTTCCCAATCAGAAGAGACCTAATAGTCTCCAGAGCTCTCTGCTATGGAGCACACATGGGGCAATAACTCTGAGGAGTGTTACTTGATGTTCCCTGGCTTGGGGAAGCCCTACGCGGGCGGTGGGGCCTAGGCACTGTGGCCTCTTCCACTGACTTTCCAGGTAGCACTTTCCAGCCCCTTGTGATTTTCAGCCAAAGACAGCCTGGCAGGCTCTCTTCCTTAGAGTCATAAAAGGTAGCCGAAGGGAGTGCTTATCCAATTTCCCTGGCGAAACAGGTGTTTGCTGTTATGAATGGACAACAATAGGTTTGCCTCCATGTCTCAGTTTCCTAGTCAGACCAAGCCTAGTATCCAGAGCTCTCTGCTACAGAGCACACATGGGGCATTAGCTCTGAGGAGGGTGCCTTGACGTTCACGGGCTTGGCGAAGCCCTACCTGGGCGGTGGGGCCTAGGCACAAAGGCCCCTACCACTGAATTTTCCCAGCTAGCACTTTCCAGCCCCTTGTGCTTTTCACCCAAATGGAGCCTGGCAGGGTCTCTTCCTTAAAGTCATAAAAGATAGCCCAAGGGAGTCCTTATTCAGACATCCCTGGTGCAAGAGGTGTTTGTCTGTTAAGTAGCCACAACAATGGGTCTGCTCCAGCGCCTCAGTTTCCCAGTCAGAACAGACCTAGTCTCCAGACCTCTCTGCTACAGAGCACACATGTGGCAATACATCTAAGAAGAGTTCCTTGAGGTTCCCTGGCTTGGGGAAGCCCTACTCGTGTGGTGGGGCCTCGGCACTGTGGCTTCTTCCACTGACTTTCCACGTAGCACTTTCCAGCCCCTTGTGATTTTCAGCCAAAGGCAGACTGGAAGGGTCTCTTCTTAGAGTCATAAAAAGTAGCCCAAGGGAGTGCTTATTCAAGCTTCCCTGGTGAAAGAGGTGTTTGTCTGTTAAGAAGCCACAACAATGGGTCTGATCCCAGGGCCTCAATTTCCCAGTCAGAACAGACCTAGTCTCCACAGCTCTCTGATACAAAGCATACATGGGGCAATAGCTCTGAGGAGTGTTCCTTGAGGTTCCCTGGCTTGGGGAAGCCCTACCCATGCGGTGGCACCTAGGCACTGTGATCTCTTCCACTGACATTCCAGGTAACACTTTCCAGCCCCTTGTGATTTTCAGCCAAAGGCAGCCTGGCAGGGTCTCTTCCTTAGAGTCATAAAAGGAAGCCCAAGGGAGTGTTTATCCAATCTTCCTGGCAAAACAGGTGTTTGCTGTTATGAAGGGACAACAATGGGTTTGCCTCCAGTCCTCAGTTTCCTAGTCAGACCAGACCTACTATCCAGAGCTCTCTGCTACCGAGCACACATGGGGCATTAGCTCTGAGGAGGGTCCCTTGACGTTCACGGGCTTGGGGAAGCCCTACCGGGGTGGTGGGGCCTAGGCACAATGGCTCCTACCACTGACTTTCCAGCTAGCACTTTCCAGCCCCTTGTGCTTTTCAACCAAATGGAGCCTGGCAGGGTCTTTCCCTTAGAGTCTTAAAAGATAGCCCAAGGAAGTGCTTATTCAGACTTCCCTGGTGAAAGAGGTGTTTGTCTGTTAAGTAGCCACAACAATGGGTCTGCTCCCAGCGCCTCAGTTTCCCAGTCAGAACAGACCTAGTCTCCAGAGCTCTCTGCTACAGAGCACACATGGGGCAATAGCTATGAGGAGTGTTCCTTGAGGTTCCCCGGCTTGGGGAAGCCCTACCCGGGCGGTTGGGCCTAGGCACTGTGGGCTCTTCCACTGACTTTCCAGGTAGCACTTTCAAGCCCCTTGTGATTTTCAGCCAAAGGCAGCCTGGCAGATTCTCTTCCTTAGAGTCATACAAGGTAGCCCAAAGGAGTGCTTATTCAGGCTTCCCTGGTGTAAGAGGTGTTTGTCTGTTAAGAAGCCACAACAATGTGTCTGCTTCCAGGGCCTCAGTTTCCCAGTCAGAACAGACCTAGTAGTCTCCAGAGCTGGCTGCTACAGAGCACACATGGGGCAATAGCTCTGAGGAGTGTTCCTTGAGGTTCCCTGGCTTGGGGAAGCCCTACCCGGGCGGTTGGGCCTAGGCACTGTGGGCTCTTCCACTGACTTTCCAGGTAGCACTTTCAAGCCCCTTGTGATTTTCAGCCAAAGGCAGCCTGGCAGATTCTCTTCCTTAGAGTCATACAAGGTAGCCCAAAGGAGTGCTTATTCAGGCTTCCCTGGTGTAAGAGGTGTTTGTCTGTTAAGAAGCCACAACAATGTGTCTGCTTCCAGGGCCTCCGTTTCCCAGTCAGAACAGACCTATTAGTCTCCAGAGCTGGCTGCCACAGAGCACACATGGGGCAATAGCTCTGAGGAGTGTTCCTTGATGTTCCCTGGCTTGGGGAAGCTCTACCCGGGCGGTGGGGCCTAGGCACAGTGGCCTCTTCCACTGACTTTCCAGGTAGCACTTTCCAGCCCCTTGTGATTTTCAGCCAAAGACAGCCTGGCAGGGTCTCTTCCTTAGAGTCATAAAAGGTAGCCCAAGGGAGTGCTTATTCAGGCTTCCCTGGTGCAAGAGGTGTTTGGCTGTTAAGAAGCCACAATAATGGGTCTGCTCCCAGGCCCTCTGAGTTTCCCAGTCAGAACAGACCTAGTATCTAGAGAGCTCTGCTACAGAGCACATATGGGGCAATAGCTCTGAGGAGTGTTCCTTGAGGTTCCCTGGCTTGGGGAAGCCCTATCGGGGCGGTGGGGCCTAGGCACTGTGTTATCTTCTTCCACTGACTTTCCTGGTAGAACTCTCCAGCCACTTCTGATTTTCAGCCAAAGGCAGCCTGGCAGGGTCTCTTCCTTAGAGTCATAAAAGGTAACCCAAGGGAGTGCTTATTCAAGCTTCCCTGGTTGAAGAAGTGTTTGTCTGTTAAGAAGCCACAGCAATGGGTCTGCTTCCAGGGCCTCAGTTTCCCAGTCAGAACAGCCTTAGTAATCTCCAGAGCTCTCTGCTACAGAGCACACATGGGGCATTAGCTCTGAGGAGGGTGCCTTGACGTTCACGGGCTTGGGGAAGCCCTACCGGGGCGGTGGGGCCTAGGCACAATGGCCCCTACCACTGACTTTCCAGCTAGCACTTTCCAGCCCCTTGTGCTTTTCAACCAAATGGAGCCCTGGCAGGGTCTTTTTCCTTATAGTCATAAAAAGATAGCCCAAGGGAGTGCTTATTCAGACTTCCCTGGTGCAAAAGGTGTTTGTCTGTTAAGTAACCACAACAATGGGTCTGCCCCCAGCGCCTCAGTTTCCCAGTCAGAACAGACCTAGTCTCCAGAGGTCTCTGCTACAGAGCACACATGGGGCAATAGCTCTGAGGAGTGTTCCTTGAGGTTCCCCGGCTTGGGGAAGCCCTACCCGGGCGGTGGGGCTTAGGCACTGTGGCCTCTTCCACTGACTTTCCAGGTCGCACTTTCCAGCCCTTTGTGACTTTCAGCCAAAGGCAGCCTGGCTGGTTCTCTTCCTTAGACTCATAAAAGGTAGCCCAAAGGAGTGCTTATTCAGGCTTCCCTGCTGCAAGAGCTGTTTGTCTGTTAAGAAGCCATAGCAATGGGTCAGTTCCGAGGTCCTCAGTTTCCAGTCAGAACAGACCTAGTAGTATCCAGAGCCCTCTTCTACAGAGCACACCTGGGGCAATAGCTCTGAGGAGTGTTCCTTGAGGTTCCCCGGTTTGGGGAAGCCCTACCCGGGCGGTGGGGCCTAGGCACTGTGGCCTCTTCCACTGACTTTCCAGGTAGCACTTTCCAGCCCCTTGTGATTTTCAGCCAAAGGCAGCCTGGCAGGGTTTCTTCCTTAGAGTCATAAAAGGTAGCCCAAGGGAGTGCTTATTCAGGCCTCCCTGGTCCAAGAGGTGTTTGTCTGTTAAGAAGCCACAACAATGCGTCTGCTTCAGGGCCTGAGTTTCCCAGTCAGAACATACCTAGTCTCCAGAGCTCACTGTTACAGAGCACACATCGGTCAATAGCTATGAAGAGTGTTCCTTGAGGTTCCCTGTCTTGAGGAAGCCCTACACGGGCAGTAGGGCCTAGGCACTGTGGCCTCTTCCACGGACTTTCCAGGTAGTACTTTCCAGCCCCTTGTGATTTTCAGCTAAAGGCAGCCTGGCAGGGTCTCTTCCTTAGAGTCATAAAAGGTAGCCCAAGGGAGTGCTTATTCAGGCTTCCCTGGTACAAGAGGTGTTTGTCCGTTAAGAATCCACAGCAATTGGTCTGCTTCCAGGGACTCAGTTTCCTAGTCAGAACAGCCCTAGTAGTCTCCAGAGCTCTCTGCTACAGAGCACACACGGGGCAATAGCTCTGAGGAGTGTTCCTTGAGTTTGCCCGGCTTGGGGAATCCCTACCCGGGCGGTGGGGCCTAGGCACAGTGGCCTGTTCCACTGACTTTCCAGGTAGCACTTTCCAGCCCCTTGTGATTTTCAGCCAAAGGCAGCCTGGCAGGGACTGTTCCTTAGAGTCATAAAACGTAGCCCAAGGGAGTGCTTATTCAGGCTTCCCTGGTACAAGAGGTGTTTGTCTGTTAAGAAGTCACAACAATGGGTCTGCTCCCAGGGCCTGAGTTTCCCCGTCAGAACAGACCTAGTCTCCAGAGCTCTCTGCTACAGAGCACACATGGGGCAATAGCTCTGAGGAGTGTTCCTTGAGGTTCCCTGGCTTGGGGAAGCCCTAACCGGGCGGTGGGGCCTAGGCACTGTGGCCTCTTCCACTGACTTTCCAGGTAGAACTTTCCAGGCCCTTGTGATTTTCAGCCAATTGCAGCCTGGCAGTGTCTCTTCCTTAGAATCATAAAAGGTAGCCCAAGGGAGTGCTTATTCAGGTTTCCCTGGTACAAGAGTTGTTTGTTAAGAAGCCACAACAATAGGTCTGCTCCCAGGCCCTCAGTTTTAGAGTCAGAACAGACCTAGTCTCCGGAGCTCTCTGCTATCGAGCACACACGCAGCAATTGCTCTGAGGAGTGTTCCTTGAGGTTCCCTGGCTTGGGGAAGCCCTACCCGGGCGGTGGGGCCTAGGCACTGTGGCCTCTTCCACTGACTTTCCAGGTAGCACTTTCCAGCCGCTTGTGATTTTCAGTTAAAGGCAGCCTGGTAGGGTCTCTTCCTTAGAGTCATAAATGGTAGCCCAAGGAAGTGCTTACTCAGGCTCCCCTGGTGCAAGAGGTGTTTGTCTGTTAAGAAGCCACAACAATGGGTCTGCTCCCAGGGATTCAGTTTCCCAGTCAGAACATACCTAGTCTCCAGAGCTCACTGTTACAGAGCACACATGGGGCAATAGCTCTGAGGAGTGTTCCTTGAGGTTCACTGGCTTGGGGAAGCCCTACCCGGGTGGTGGGGCCTAGGCACTGTGGCCTCTTTCCACTGACTTTCCAGGTATCACTTTCCAGCCCCTTGTGATTTTCAGCCAGATGCAGCCTGGCAGGGTCTCTTCCTTAGAGTCAAAAAAAGGTAGCCCAAGGGACTGCTTATTCAGGCTTCCCTGGTGCAAGAGGTGTTTGTCTGTGAAGAAGCCAGAACAATGGGTCTGCTCCCAGGGCCTCAGTTTCCCCCAGTCAGAACAGACCTAGTCTCCAGAGCTCTCTGCTACAGAGCAGACATGGGGAAAATAGCTCTGAGGAGTGTTTCCTTGAGGTTCACCTGGCTTGGGGAAGCCCTACCCGGGTGGTGGGGCCTAGGCACTGTGGCCTCTTTCACTGACTTTCCAGGTATCACTTCCCAGCCCCTTGTGATTTTCAGCCAGATGCAGCCTTGCAGGGTCTCTTCCTTAGAGTCAAAAAAGGTAGCCCAAGGGACTGCTTATTCAGTCTTCCCTGGTGCAAGAGGTGTTTGGCTGTGAAGACGCCAGAACAATGGCTCTGCTCCCAGGGCCTCAGTTTCCCAGTCAGAACAGACCTAGTCTCCAGAGCTCTCTGCTACAGAGCAGACATGGGGAAAAAGCTCTGTGGAGGGTGCCTTCACGTTCCAGGGCACTGTCGAAGCCTTACCTGGGCTTTGGGGCCTAGGCACTGTGGCCCTCTTTCACTGACTTTCCAGGTATCACTTCCCAGCCCCTTGTGATTTTCAGCCAGATGCAGCCTTGCAGGCTCTCTCCCTTAGAGTCAAAAAAAGGAAGCCCAAGGGGGTGCTTATTAAGGCTTCCCTGGTACAAGTGGTTTTTGTCTGTTAAGAAACCACAACAATGGGTCTGCTCCAGGGCCTCAGTTTCCCCGTCAGAACAGACCTAGTCTCCAGAGCTCTCTGCTACAGAGCACACATGGGGCAATAGCTCTGAGGAGTGTTTCTTGAGGTTCCCTGGCTTGGGGAAGCCCTACCCGTGTGGTGCGACCTAGGCACTGTGGCTTCTTCCACTGACTTTCCACGTAGCACTTTACAGCCCCTTGTGATTTTCAGCCAAAGGCAGCCTGGCAGGGTCTCTTCTTAGAGTCATAAAAGGTAGCCCATGGGAGTGCTTATTCAACCTTCCCTGGTGCAAGAGGTGTTTGTCTGTTAAGTAGCCACAACAATGGGTCTGCTCCCAGGGCCTCAGATTCCCAGACAGAACAGACCTAGTCT
>JAGTYA010001054.1:0-14548 GCA_024291935.2 Okapia johnstoni | reverse complement strand
GGTAGCCCAAGGGACGCTTATTCGTCTTTGCAAGCCCTTGCAGGGTCCGCTTCCCTTAGAGTCAAAAAAGTGTGGCCTCTTTCAATGACTTTCCAGGTATCACTTCCCAGCCCCTTGTGATTTTCAGCCAGATGCAGCCTTTGCAGGGTCTCTTCCTTAGAGTCAAAAAAAAGGTAGCCCAAGGGACTGCTTATTCAGTCTTCCCTGGTGCAAGAGGTGTTTGGCTGTGAAGACGCCAGAAACAATGGCTCTGCTCCCAGGGCCTCAGTTTCCCAGTCAGAACAGACCTAGTCTCCAGAGCTCTCTGCTACAGAGCAGACATGGGGAAAAAGCGCTGAGGAGGGTGCCTTCACGTTCCAGGGCACTGTCGAAGCCTTACCTGGGCTTTGGAGCCTAGGCACTGTGGCCTCTTTCACTGACTTTCCAGGTATCACTTCCCAGCCCCTTGTGATTTTCAGCCAGATGCAGCCTTGCAGGGTCTCTTCCTTAGAGTCAAAAAAGGTAGCCCAAGGGACTGCTTATTCAGTCTTCCCTGGTGCAAGAGGTGTTTGGCTGTGAAGACGCCAGAACAATGGCTCTGCTCCCAGGGCCTCAGTTTCCCAGTCAGAACAGACCTAGTCTCCAGAGCTCTCTGCTACAGAGCAGACATGGGGAAATAGCTCTGAGGAGGGTTCCTTCAGGCTCCAGGGCACTGTCGAAGCCTTACCTGGGGCTTTGGAGCCTAGGCACTGTGGCCTCTTTCACTGACTTTCCAGGTATCACTTCCCAGCCCCTTGTGATTTTCAGCCAGATGCAGCCTTGCAGGGTCTCTTCCTTAGAGTCAAAAAAAGGTAGCCCAAGGGACTGCTTATTCAGTTTTCCCTGGTGCAAGAGGTGTTTGGCTGTGAAGACGCCAGAACAATGGCTCTGCTCCCAGGGCCTCAGTTTCCCAGTCAGAACAGACCTAGTCTCCAGAGCTCTCTGCTACAGAGCAGACATGGGGAAAAAAGCTCTGAGGAGGGTTCCTTCAGGTTCCCTGCCACTGTCGAAGCCCTCCCCGGGTGCTGGGGCCTAGGCACTGTGGCCTCTTTCACTGACTTTCCAGGTATCACTTCCCAGCCCCTTGTGATTTTCAGCCAGATGCAGCCTTGCAGGGTCTCTTCCTTAGAGTCAAAAAAGGTAGCCCAAGGGACTGCTTATTCAGTCTTCCCTGGTGCAAGAGGTGTTTGGCTGTGAAGACGCCAGAACAATGGCTCTGCTCCCAGGGCCTCAGTTTCCCAGTCAGAACAGACCTAGTCTCCAGAGCTCTCTGCTACAGAGCAGACATGTGGAAAAAAGCGCTGTGGAGGGTGCCTTCACGTTCCAGGGCTCTGTCGAAGCCTTACCTGGGCTTTGGAGCCTAGGCACTGTGGCCTCTTTCACTGACTTTCCAGGTATCACTTCCCAGCCCCTTGTGATTTTCAGCCAGATGCAGCCTTGCAGGGTCTCTTCCTTAGAGTCAAAAAAGGTAGCCCAAGGGACTGCTTATTCAGTCTTCCCTGGTGCAAGAGGTGTTTGGCTGTGAAGACGCCAGAACAATGGCTCTGCTCCCCAGGGCCTCAGTTTCCCAGTCAGAACAGACCTAGTCTCCAGAGCTCTCTGCTACAGAGCAGACATGGGGAAATAGCTCTGTGGAGGGTGCCTTCACGTTCCAGGGCACTGTCGAAGCCTTACCTGGGCTTTGGAGCCTAGGCACTGTGGCCTCTTTCACTGACTTTCCAGGTATCACTTCCCAGCCCCTTGTGATTTTCAGCCAGATGCAGCCTTGCAGGGTCTCTTCCTTAGAGTCAAAAAAGGTAGCCCAAGGGACTGCTTATTCAGTCTTCCCTGGTGCAAGAGGTGTTTGGCTGTGAAGACGCCAGAAACAATGGCCTCGCGCCCTGGGCCTCATGTTCCAAGTCAGAAGAGACCTAGTCTCCCCAGACTCTTTCACTGACTTTCCAGGTATCACTTCCCAGCCCCTTGTGATTTTCAGCCAGATGCAGCCTTGCAGGGTCTCTTCCTTAGAGTCAAAAAAGGTAGCCCAAGGGACTGCTTATTCAGTCTTCCCTGGTGCAAGAGGTGTTTGGCTGTGAAGACGCCAGAACAATGGCTCTGCTCCCAGGGCCTCAGTTTCCCAGTCAGAACAGACCTAGTCTCCAGAGCTCTCTGCTACAGAGCAGACATGGGGAAAAAGCTCTGTGGAGGGTGCCTTCACGTTCCAGGGCACTGTCGAAGCCTTACCCGGGCTTTGGAGCCTAGGCACTGTGGCCTCTTTCACTGACTTTCCAGGTATCACTTCCCAGCCCCTTGTGATTTTCAGCCAGATGCAGCCTTGCAGGGTCTCTTCCTTAGAGTCAAAAAAAGGTAGCCCCCAAGGGACTGCTTATTCAGTCTTCCCTGGTGCAAGAGGTGTTTGGCTGTGAAGACGCCAGAACAATGGCTCTGCTCCCAGGGCCTCAGTTTCCCAGTCAGAACAGACCTAGTCTCCAGAGCTCTCTGCTACAGAGCAGACATGGGGAAAAAGCGCTGAGGAGGGTGCCTTCACGTTCCAGGGCACTGTCGAAGCCTTACCTGGGCTTTGGAGCCTAGGCACTGTGGCCTCTTTTTCACTGACTTTCCAGGTATCACTTCCCAGCCCCTTGTGATTTTCAGCCAGATGCAGCCTTGCAGGGTCTCTTCCTTAGAGTCAAAAAAGGTAGCCCAAAGGGACTGCTTATTCAGTCTTCCCTGGTGCAAGAGGTGTTTGGCTGTGAAGACGCCAGAACAATGGCTCTGCTCCCAGGGCCTCAGTTTCCCAGTCAGAACAGACCTAGTCTCCAGAGCTCTCTGCTACAGAGCAGACATGGGGAAAAAGCGCTCTGAGGAGGGTGCCCTTCACGTTCCAGGGCACTGTCGAAGCCTTACCTGGGCTTTGGAGCCTAGCCTAGGCACTGTGGCCTCTTTCACTGACTTTCCAGGTATCACTTCCCAGCCCCTTGTGATTTTCAGCCAGATGCAGCCTTGCAGGGTCTCTTCCTTAGAGTCAAAAAAGGTAGCCCAAGGGACTGCTTATTCAGTCTTCCCTGGTGCAAGAGGTGTTTGGCTGTGAAGACGCCAGAACAATGGCTCTGCTCCCAGGGCCTCAGTTTCCCAGTCAGAACAGACAGACCTAGTCTCCAGAGCTCTCTGCTACAGAGCAGACATGGGGAAAAAAGCGCTGTGGAGGGTGCTTTCACGTTCCAGGGCACTGTCGAAGCCTTACCTGGGCTTTGGAGCCTAGGCACTGTGGCCTCTTTCACTGACTTTCCAGGTATCACTTCCCAGCCCCTTGTGATTTTTCAGCCAGATGCAGCCTTGCAGGGTCTCTTCCTTAGAGTCAAAAAAGGTAGCCCAAAGGGACTGCTTATTCAGTCTTCCCTGGTGCAAGAGGTGTTTGGCTGTGAAGACGCCAGAACAATGGCTCTGCTCCCAGGGCCTCAGTTTCCCAGTCAGAACAGACCTAGTCTCCAGAGCTCTCTGCTACAGAGCAGACATGGGGAAAAAGCGCTGTGGAGGGTGCCTTCACGTTCCAGGGCACTGTCGAAGCCTTACCTGGGCTTTGGAGCCTAGGCACTGTGGCCTCTTTCACTGACTTTCCAGGTATCACTTCCCAGCCCCTTGTGATTTTCAGCCAGATGCAGCCTTGCAGGGTCTCTTCCTTAGAGTCAAAAAAGGTAGCCCAAGGGACTGCTTATTCAGTCTTCCCTGGTGCAAGAGGTGTTTGGCTGTGAAGACGCCAGAACAATGGCTCTGCTCCCAGGGCCTCAGTTTCCCAGTCAGAACAGACCTAGTCTCCAGAGCTCTCTGCTACAGAGCAGACATGGGGAAAAAGCGCTGTGGAGGGTGCCTTCACGTTCCAGGGCACTGTCGAAGCCTTACCTGGGCTTTGGAGCCTAGGCACTGTGGCCTCTTTCACTGACTTTCCAGGTATCACTTCCCAGCCCCTTGTGATTTTCAGCCAGATGCAGCCTTGCAGGGTCTCTTCCTTAGAGTCAAAAAAGGTAGCCCAAGGGACTGCTTATTCAGTCTTCCCTGGTGCAAGAGGTGTTTGGCTGTGAAGACGCCAGAACAATGGCTCTGCTCCCAGGGCCTCAGTTTCCCAGTCAGAACAGACCTAGTCTCCAGAGCTCTCTGCTACAGAGCAGACATGGGAAAAAAAGCGCTGTGGAGGGTGCCTTCACGTTCCAGGGCACTGGGGAAGCCCTACCTGGGCTTTGGAGCCTAGGCACTGTGGCCTCTTTCACTGACTTTCCAGGTATCACTTCCCAGCCCCTTGTGATTTTCAGCCAGATGCAGCCTTGCAGGGTCTCCTCTTCTTAGAGTCAAAAAAGGTAGCCCAAGGGACTGCTTATTCAGTCTTCCCTGGTGCAAGAGGTGTTTGGCTGTGAAGACGCCAGAACAATGGCTCTGCTCCCAGGGCCTCAGTTTCCATTCAGAACAGACCTAGTCTCCAGAGCTCTCTGCTACAGAGCAGACATGGGGAAAAAGCGCTGTGGAGGGTGCCTTCACGTTCCAGGGCACTGTCGAAGCCCTTACCTGGGCTTTGGAGCCTAGGCACTGTGGCCTCTTTCACACTGACTTTCCAGGTATCACTTCCCAGCCCCTTGTGATTTTCAGCCAGATGCAGCCTTGCAGGGTCTCTTCCCAGAGTCAAAAAAGGTAGCCCAAGGGACTGCTTATTCAGTCTTCTCTGGTGCAAGAGGTGTTTGGCTGTGAAGACGCCAGAACAATGGCTCTGCTCCCAGGCCTCAGTTTCCCTGTCAGAACAGACCTAGTCTCCAGAGCTCTCTGCTACAGAGCAGACATGGGGAAAAAGCTCTGAGGAGGGTTGGGAGGCTCCCTGCCTTGGGGAAGCTGGCTGGGGCTTTCACTGGCACTGTGGCCTCTTTCACTGACTTTCCAGGTATCACTTCCCAGCCCCTGTGATTTTCAGCCAGATGCAGCCTTGCAGGGTCTCTTCCTTAGAGTCAAAAAAGGTAGCCCAAGGGACTGCTTATTCAGTCTTCCCTGGTGCAAGAGGTGTTTTTGGCTGTGAAGACGCCAGAACAATGGCTCTGCTCCCAGGGCCTCAGTTTCCCAGTCAGAACAGACCTAGTCTCCAGAGCTCTCTGCTACAGAGCAGACATGGGGAAAAAGCTCTGTGGGAGGGTGCCTTCACGTTCCAGGGCACTGTCGAAGCCTTACCTGGGCTTTGGAGCCTAGGCACTGTGGCCTCTTTCACTGACTTTCCAGGTATCACACTTCCCAGCCCCTTGTGATTTTCAGCCAGATGCAGCCTTGCAGGGTCTCTTCCTTAGAGTCAAAAAAAAGGTAGCCCAAGGGACTGCTTATTCAGTCTTCCCTGGTGCAAGAGGTGTTTGGCTGTGAAGACGCCAGAACAATGGCTCTGCTCCCAGGGCCTCAGTTTCCCAGTCAGAACAGACCTAGTCTCCAGAGCTCTCTGCTACAGAGCAGACATGGGGAAAAAGCTCTGTGGAGGGTTCCTTCACGTTCCAGGGCACTGTCGAAGCCTTACCTGGGCTTTGGGAGCCTAGGCACTGTGGCCTCTTTCACTGACTTTCCAGGGTATCACTTCCCAGCCCCTTGTGATTTTCAGCCAGATGCAGCCTTGCAGGGTCTCTTCCTTAGAGTCAAAAAAGGTAGCCCAAGGGACTGCTTATTCAGTCTTCCCTGGTGCAAGAGGTGTTTGGCTGTGAAGACGCCAGAACAATGGCTCTGCTCCCAGGGCCTCAGTTTCCCAGTCAGAACAGACCTAGTCTCCAGAGCTCTCTGCTACAGAGCAGACATGGGGAAAAAATAGCTCTGAGGAGGGTGTTCCTTCACGTTCCCTGGCACTGTCGAAGCCTTACCCGGGGCTTTGGAGCCCTAGGCACTGTGGCCTCTTTCACTGACTTTCCAGGTATCACTTCCCAGCCCCTTGTGATTTTCAGGGCAGATGCAAAGCCTTGCAGGGTCTCTTCCTTAGAGTCAAAAAAGGTAGCCCAAGGGGACTGCTTATTCAGTCTTCCCTGGTGCAAGAGGTGTTTGGCTGTGAAGACGCCAGAACAATGGCTCTGCTCCCAGGGCCTCAGTTTCCCAGTCAGAACAGACCTAGTCTCCAGAGCTCTCTGCTACAGAGCAGACATGGGGAAAAAGCTCTGTTGGAGGGTGTCTTCCCCCAACGTTCAAGGGGCCCTGTCCGAAGCCTAACCTGGGCTTTGGAAGGCCTAGGCACTGTGGGGCCACTCTTTCACTGACTTTCCCAGGAATTCACACTTCCAGCCGCTTGTGATTTTTCAGCCAGATGGCAAGCCTTGCAGGGTCCTCTTTCCTTTTAGAGGTCAAAAAACGTATGTCCCAAGGGACATGCCTTTATTCTGATCTTCCCTGGGTGCAAGAAGTGTTTGCTGAGAAGATCGGCCAGAAACAATGGCATCTGCTCACAGTGCCCTCAGCTTTCCCCAGTCAGAACAGTACCTATCCCTTCTCACAGAGCTCTTTGGTAACAGAGCAGAGACATGGGGAAATAGCTCTGAGGAGGGTTCCTTCCCCGTTTCCCCAAGGGCCCTGTGGTTCGAAGCTCTTAACCTGGAGCTTTGGAGCCTAGGCACTGTGCGCCTGTTTCAACACACCAAACACTCATTCATTTGTGTCCCCCAGGTATTTCTTCTTCCCAGCCAGCCCCGTTGGGGATTTTCCAGCAATGGCAACAAGCCTTGCATGGGGGTCCTCTTTCACTTAGAGTCAAAAAAAGTTAGCCTAGGGAGGGGGGGACTTACTTATTAATGTCTATACCCCCCTGGCGTGCAAAGAGGTGTTTTGTGGCTGTAAAGACGCGCCCAAGAACAATGGCTCTGCCTCCCAGGGGACGTCTGTTTCCCCCCAAGTCCAGCAACTGAACCGTAGAGTCTCCAAGCTTCCTTCTACTACAGAGCAGTAATGGGGAAAAATAGCTCTGGAGGAGTGTGTCATCAAGTTCCAGAGGGCACTGTCGAAGCCTTAACCCTTGGCTTTGGAGCCTCAGGCAAAATTTTGGGCCTCTTTCTCACTGACTTTCCCAGCGTTTCACATCCCAGCACCCTTGTGATATTCACAGTCAGATGCAAGCACTTGCCAGGGTCTCGTTCCTTCTCCCCTTAGTTGTCAATAAAGGTAGTCCAAGGGACTGCATTTAATCAGTCCTTATCCTGGTGCTAGAGGTGTTGGGCTGTGATAGACCGCCAGAAACAATAGCTTTCAAGTTTCCCAGGGCCTCAGTTTTCCAGTCACAATAACAGACCTAGTCTCTCAGAGCTCACTGCTAAAAGAGTCAGACCATGTGGAATTAGCTCTGAGAGGCGTACTTTGTTGGCTCCCTGGGCACTGGGGAAGCCTTACCTTAGGTGCTGGAGCCTCGGCACCTGTGGCCTTCTTTCAACTGAAACTTTCCCAGGGTATCACTACCTTCCCAGCCCCTTGTCGATTTTCAGTCAGATGCAGCCTTTTGCCAAGGGTTCTCTTCCCTTAGAGTCAAATACTGCTGACGCAAATGAGGACTGCCTTACTCATTCTTTCCTCCCTGGTGCAAGAGAGTGTTTGGCTGTGAATGGACGCCCAGAACAAAGCATAATGCTCCCGGGGACTTTCCAGTTTCCCAGTCAGAACAGGTAGTACCTAAGTCTCCAGAGCTCTCTGCTACAGCAGGCCGACATGGGGAAGATAGCTCTCAAGGAGGGTGAGCCTTTCTTTTGAGCTTCCTCCTGCACTGTGGAAGGCACATTACCTTGTTGCTGTTTGGAGCCTAGACACTGTGGCCACTGTTCACTGACATTTCCAACTGTATCGCACTAATCCCAGCCACCTTGTTATTCTTCCATCCCAAGCCAGATGGCAAGCCCTTGCAGGGTCTCTCTTCACTTAGAGTTCAATAAGAGATAGGCCCAAGGGAATGCGTTATTAACGAAGTCATCCCATTCCCTTGGGGCAAAGTGCTGTTTGGCTGTGTAGAAAAGCCCGTACATTGGTTATTTTCGCAACTCCTGGGCCTAAGTATCCGCCTCCACCCCCAGTGAGACAACAGATCTTTGTACTCCCAGAGCTATCTCGTGACAACAGAGCCAGACATGTGTAAAATAGCGATGGGGTGGGTGCCCTGCATGGATCCCTGCCACTGTCGAATCCCTACCTGGGCTTGGTGGAGGCATAGTCCACTTGTGGCCTCGTTCACACATCCCACTGAATTCTTCCAGGTAATCCACTTTCCAACTCCCTATTATCGACTCCCAGATGCCCCCTTGGTGATTATTTTTTCTTAGAGTCCAAAAACAAGTGAGGCCCAAGGGATGCTTATTCTGTTTCCCTGGTGCATAGGAGGTCCTCTTCCATCGAGTCGTCAAAACAATAGCTCTGTTCCAAGGGGCTTCAGGTTTCCATTCAAAACAGACCAAGTCTGCAGAGCTGTCTGTTACAGTGCAGAAATGTGTATATAGCTCTGAGGACGGGTTCCTTGAGGCTCCTGAACACAGGGGAAGGGCCCTACCCGGGTGCTGGGGCCTCGGCACTGTGGCTCTTTCATTGACTTTCCAGGTATCACTTCCCAGCACCCTGTGATTTTAAAAACATGCAGCCTTGCAGACTCCCGCGCGTTGAGTCAGCTACTGTCTCCGAAAAGGAGACTGCTTAATCCCCCCTTCCCTGTAGTGCTATGATGGTGTTGTGGCTGTGAAGACGCCAGAACAATGGCTCTGCTCCCCGGGCCTCAGTTTCCCAGTCAGAACAGACCTAGGTCTCACAGAGCTCTCTGCTACAGAGCAGACATGGGTTTGAAAAAGCGCTCGTGGAGGGTGCCTTCACGTTCCAGAGCACTGTCCCAAGCCCTTTACCTGGGCTTTGGAGCCTAGGCACTGTAGGCTCTTTCACTGACTTTCCAGGTATCACTTCCCAGGGCCCCTTGTGATTTTCAGCCCAGATGCAGCCTTGCAGGGTCTCCTTCCTTAGAGTCAAAAAAAGGGTAGCCCAATGGGATGCTATATTCAGTCTTCCCTGGTGCAAGAGGTGTGTTGTAGCTGTGAAAGACGCCAGAACAATGGCTCTGCTCCCTGCTGGGCGGCCCAGGGCCCTCAGTTTTCCCCAGTCAGAACAGACCTAGTCTCCCAGAGAACTCTCTGCTACAGAAGCAGACATGGGAAAAAAGGCGGCACTGAGTAGAGGGTGCCTTTCAGGTTCCAGGGCACTGTCGAAGCCTTACACTGGGCTTTTGGACAGCTCTAGGCATCTGTGGGAGACTCTTTTCACTGACTTTTCCAGGTATCACTTCCCAAGCATCCTTGTTATTTTCAGCCAGATGCAGCCTTGGCAGGAGTCTCTTCCTTCGAGAGTCAAAAAAGGTAGTAACGCCCAAGGGACTGCTTATTCAGTCTTCCCTGGTGCAAGAGGTGTTTGGCCTGTGAAGACGCAGAAACAATGGCTCTGCTCCCAGGGCCCTCAGTTTCCCAGATCAGGAAAAACAGACCTAGTCATACCAGAGCTCTCTGCTACAGAGCAGACATGGGGAAATTAGCTCTGAGGAGGAGTGCCTTGAAGCTCCGAGGCAACTGTCGAAGCCTTACCAGGGTTTTGGAGCCTAGGCACTGTGGCCTCATTACACTGACTTTCACTAGGTATCCTACTTCCAGCCCCTTGTGATTTTCAAGCCATGATGCAGCTTTGCAGGGTGTCTTTCTTAGAGTCAAAAAAGGTTAGCCCAAGGGACTGCTTATTCAGTCTTCCCTGGTGCAAGAGGTGTTTGGCATGTGACAGATTGCCAGAACAATGGCTTCTGCTTCCCAGGGCCTCAGTTTCCCAGTCAGAAGAGAGTCCTAGTCTTCCAGAGCTCTCTGCTACAGAGCAGACATGGGAAAAAGCTACTGAGGAGGGTGCCTTCACGTTCCAGGGCACTGGTTGGAAGCCCTTACCCTGGTGCTTAGGGAGCCTAGGCACCTGTGGCCCTCTTTCACTGACTTTTCCAGGTATCACATTCCAGCCCACTTGTGATTTCTGCTGCCAGATGTCAGCCTTGACAGGGTCTCTTCCTTAGACGTCAGAAAAGTGAGCCCAAATGGGACTGCTTATTACAGTCTTCCCTGGTGTCAAGAGGTGGTTTGGCTGTGAAGACGCCAGAACAATGGCTCTGCTTAACATGGTCTCGTTTCCCAGTCAGAACAGACCTAGTCTCCAGAGCTCTCTGCTACAGAGCCAGACATGGGGAAAAAAGCGCAGTGGAGGGTCCCTTTCACGTGGGCACTGGCTCAGAAGCCTTACTGGGCTTTGTGGCCTAGGCCACTGTGGCCTCTTTCACTGACTTTCCCAAGGTATCACTTCCCAGCCCCTTGTGTGATTTTCCAGGGCCCAAGTATGCAGCCTTAGACAGGGTCTCTTCCTTAGAGATCAAAAAAAAATTGGTAGCCCAAGGGACTGCATTAATTAAGCATCTTCCCTTGGTGAGCAAGGTCGTTTTGGGGCTGTTGAAGACGCTTCTCACAATGGCTTCTTCTCCCTGAGGCCTCCTTTCCACAGTAAAGAGCAGACCAGTCTCTCCAAGTTGCTCCTTACCCTGCTTAGTGACTTGGGTGCAAACAGAGCTGTTTGGGTGGCTTCACGTTAAAGGGCACGCCCAGAAACAATACCAGAAAAATGATACCGTCTATTCACTGTCCAGAGGTTCACTGACTTTCCAGTTATCACTGTTCACCCCTTTCCCTCTTCAAAAAATAGCCTTCCAGGGACTTCCTCACACTATAGAACGAAAAAGGTAGCCCATGGACTGCTTAAACGGCCTTTTTAGAAGCAATGAGGTGTTTGGCCTGTGGAAAAGGGGGGGACGCCCGACAATGGGCTCTTGCTCCCAGGGCATCAGTTTCCCAGTCCCTCTCAACTAGATACCTAGTCTCCAGAGAGCTCTCCTGCTACAGAGCAGACATGGGGAAAAAAAAAAGCAGCTGTGGACGGTTTAGCCTTTGACGCTCAGGGCACATGTCGAAGCCCTTACCTGGGCATGATGGAGCCTAGGCACTAAGTGGCCTCTTTCACTGACTTTCCAAAGTATCTAGTGTCCCAGCCCCTTGTGCTTTTCGAGCCAGATGCAGCCTTGACAGGGTCTCTTCCTTAGAGGTCAAAAAAAGGTAGCCCAGGGGAACTGCTTATTCAGTCTTCCTTGGTGCACAGAGGTGTTTATCGCTGTGAAGACGCCCAGAAACAAATAGCGCTCTGCTCCCAGGGGCCTCAGTTTCCCAGTCAGAAACAGACCTAGTCTCCAAAGCTCTCTGCTACAAGAGACCCATGGGGAAAAAGCGCTGTGAGGGGTTGCCTTTCACGTTCCAGGAGCACTGTGTCTCGAAGCCCTTACCATGGGGTGCTTTGGTTACCTAGGCAACTGTGGCCTCTCTTTCACTATGACTTTCCCAGGTATCACTTCCCAGCCCCCCTTGTGAAGTTTCAGCCAGATGCAGCCTTGCCAGGGGGTCTCTTCCTTAGATGTAAAAAAAAAAGTAGCAGCCCAGGGGACTGCTTATTCAGTCTTCCCTGGTGCAGAGAGGTGTTTTGGCTGAGTGAAAGCGCCAGAAACAATGGCTCTGCTCCCCAGGGCCTCAGTTTCCCAGTCAGAACAGACCTAGTCTCCAGAGCTCTCTGTCTACACAGAGCAGACATGGGGGAAAAAAAAGCGCTGTGGTGGGTGCCCTTCCACGTTCACAGGGCACTGTCGAAGCCTTACCTGGGCTTGTGGTGGCCCTACGGGTGCAAAACGTGGACCTCTTTCACCTGCCTTTCCAGGTATCAACTCATTCCCAGCGAAACCTTGTGATTTTCAAGCCAGATGCAGCCTTGCAGGCGTGCTCTTTCCTTAGAGTCTCAAAAAAGGTTTCAGCCCAAGGGACTGCTTCATTCACAATGTCTTCCCTGCGTGCAAGAGGTGAGTTTGGCTGGCTGAAGACGCCAGAACAATGAGAGCTCTGCTTCCCATGGCCTCAGTTTCCCCAGTTCCAGAAACAGACCTAGTCACTCCAGAGCTCTTTTCGCTACAGAGCAGACATGGGGAACTAAAAAAAAATGCGCTGTGGAGTTTGGCCTTCACGAGTTCCATGCGGCACTGTCGAAATTCGAAGCCTTAACCTGGGCTTTGGAGCCTAGGCACTGGTGGCCTCTTTCACTGACCTTTCACTCCAGGTCTATCACTTCCAGGGCCCCTGGTTGTGATTTTCAGCCAGAATTAGCCTGGCTAGCTTCCTCTCCCCTTGGAGTAAAAGCCTAGAAAGCCGCCAAGTGACCAGTCTATTTTATATTTTTTGGTGCAAAAGGTGATTGGCTTTAAGGACGCTTAGAAACACTTGGTTATGTTCCCAGGGCCTCAGCAACCCAGTCAGAACAGACCTAGGGTACAGAACTCTCTGGGAACAGGGGGTGACCATGTTTATGTGATGCGTTGTGGGTTGTGTGTCGATCGGAAGGTCCTGAAAAAAAGTCCGAGGGCGGAGCGCGGCTTTTGGAGCACTAGGGGCTATTGCTTTTGTGATGTGTGATTTGTTTTTTCTTGTGTCGCACCCTTGTTTTTGTGTTATTATTCCTTGGGTCTTCTTGGCCTTTTGTAGTGTTAGATTCTTTGAGGAGTCAACCTTGGTGATTTTATTATGAGATTGAGGATTTCAGTCCTTTCTTGCCATGTGCAGGAAGCTTTTTGGTCTTTGCAGGAGAAGGCTGACGCGGTGCGCAAGTGGTGCCGTCTCGGGATTTGAGTCAAAATAAAAAAAAAAAAGGGTTTATATTATATTATAATAAAAAGCCCAGGGTCTGGCCATATCATCACTACTTCCCTAGTGGTTGCAAGATTTATAATATTTTACTCTACGCGCCCCCCCCCCCCCCCTTTTGCTTCTCTGAAACCGCTGACCGACACACATGAACATTGGCTCTGCTCCCAGGGCCTCAGTTTTCACATGTCAGAAACACCAGTACCTAGTAATCCCTAGTGCTTGTGTCTCTACTACAGGAGGCTGAAGCCAGGACTTGATGGGAAATAGGAAAAATGGAACTGCTCCCAGGGCCTCAGTTTTCCCAGTCAGAACAGACCTAGTCTCCAGAGCTCTCTGCTACAGAGCAGACATGGGGAAAAAGCGCTGTGGAGGGTGCCTTCACGTTCCAGGGCACTGTCGAAGCCTTACCCGGGGCTTTGGAGCCTAGGCACTGTGGCCTCTTTCACTGACTTTCCAGGTATCACTTCCCAGCCCCTTGTGATTTTCAGCCAGATGCAGCCTTGCAGGGTCTCTTCCTTAGAGTCAAAAAAGGTAGCCCAAGGGACTGCTTATTCAGTCTTCCCTGGTGCAAGAGGTGTTTGGCTGTGAAGACGCCAGCAGAACAATGGCTCTGCTCCCAGGGCCTCAGTTTCCCAGTCAGAAAGACCTAGTCTCCAGAGCTCTCTGCTACAGAGCAGACATGGGGAAAAAGCTCTGTGGAGGGTGCCTTCACGTTCCAGGGCACTGTCGAAGCCCTTACCTGGGTGCTTTGGAGCCTAGGCACTGTGGCCTCTTTCACTGACTTTCCAGGTATCACTTCCCAGCCCCTTGTGATTTTCAGCCAGATGCAGCCTTGCAGGGTCTCTTCCTTAGAGTCAAAAAAAGGTAGCCCAAGGGACTGCTTATTCAGTCTTCCCTGGTGCAAGAGGTGTGTGGCCTCTTTCACTGACTTTCCAGGTATCACTTCCCAGCCCCTTGTGATTTTCAGCCAGATGCAGCCTTGCAGGGTCTCTTCCTTAGAGTCAAAAAAGGTAGCCCAAGGGACTGCTTATTCAGTCTTCCCTGGTGCAAGAGGTGTTTGGCTGTGAAGACGCCAGAACAATGGCTCTGCTCCCAGGGCCTCAGTTTCCCAGTCAGAACAGACCTAGTCTCCAGAGCTCTCTGCTACAGAGCAGACATGGGGAAAAGCTCTGAGGAGGGTTCCTTCAGGCTCCCTGGCCTTGTCGAAGCCTTACCCGGGCTGCTGGGCCTAGGCACTGTGGCCTCTTTCACTGACTTTCCAGGTATCACTTCCCAGCCCCTTGTGATTTTCAGCCAGATGCAGCCTTGCAGGGTCTCTTCCTTAGAGTCAAAAAAGGTAGCCCAAGGGACTGCTTATTCAGTCTTCCCTGGTGCAAGAGGTGTTTGGCTGTGAAGACGCGCCAGAACAATGGCTCTGCTCCCCAGGGCCTCAGTTTCCCAGTCAGAACAGACCTAGTCTCCAGAGCTCTCTGCTACAGAGCAGACATGGGGAAAAAGCGCTGAGGAGGGTTCCTTGAGGCTCCAGGGCACTGGGGAAGCCTTACCCGGGCTGCTGGAGCCTAGGCACTGTGGCCTCTTTCACTGACTTTCCAGGTATCACTTCCCAGCCCCTTGTGATTTTCAGCCAGATGCAGCCTTGCAGGGTCTCTTCCTTAGAGTCAAAAAAGGTAGCCCAAGGGACTGCTTATTCAGTCTTCCCTGGTGCAAGAGGTGTTTGGCTGTGAAGACGCCAGAACAATGGCTCTGCTCCCAGGGCCTCAGTTTCCCAGTCAGAACAGACCTAGTCT